>JBBPCX010067261.1:0-13485 GCA_037974365.1 Hydrocynus forskahlii | reverse complement strand
AAATTTCCAACACTGTATTTTATGTCTGACAGGGTACAGTGCATCTCTGCCCACACTTGAAACCTTAACTCGCACAGAGTCCTGACCTCAAACCCATCCAGCACCTTTGGGATGAACTGGAACGGAGATTGTGATCCAGACCTTCTCGTCCATCATCAGTGCCTGACCTCATTAAAGCTCTACAGAATGAATGGACACAAATTCCCAAAGAAACTCCAAAATCTTTTGGAAAGTCTACCAAGAAGAGTGGAAGCTGCTATAGCTGTAAATGGGGACCAACTCCAGATTAAAGTCAATGGATCTGAATGTAAATGTCATTAAAGTCCCTGTTGGGGTAATGGTCAGGCGTCCCAATACTTTTGTCCAGAACAGTGCTCAGTGGCATAGAGGCATGATAATAAAAATTCATGATGCAAAAGATGTTGTGAAAATCTTACTCATGTTCAAACTTGGTCTTGGGAAGATCCATAGAGTCGTCACTCTTGAAGGACACACAGTTGTGTGATGGTGGGACTGGACTGTAGGAACATGAAGAGAAGCAGAGGAAACTCCAGCTCTTCAGTATCTGAATCAATCAGGTACTTTCATACAACACGTGACTGCCGAAGATAAAACTCCCCCCTAAATTTAACATTTCTGCACACATGAATGAGCTGCGGGGGCTGCCCCCCCACCCACCTTTTTCATCAGCCTCCCACCTACAGTTCAGTGAAAAAGTTGTAAGCCCCTATTTAAATTATTTAAAGCCATTTCTTCTCAGTGTATGATAAAGTGTGTTTCAGCAAAGTTCAAATTAGAATAACAGACAAGAAGGCAGTAAAAGTATCAGGATCAGTTCTGTGTGTAACAGTAGTTGATATTGTGTGAGCTGGTGAGGAGAACACAGGTTCGGTTTCAGATTCCTCCTCGGTTCCTCCAGCCGTTGTTTGGATTGTGAAACTCCATCAGCAGCTCCTGATTTAATTTAATGAGGGACTAATGGAGTCAAACCAGGTTTCTGATGGAACTCCAGTAATACTGGACTTCCACAAGAACTCACTGATATACTGAACATAACATCACTGTTTACTGTAGAATTGTGTTTACATTTATTCTTTTTAGTTTGATTTAGTTTATTTAGTGACATTAATGTAAAAAAAAAAACACTCACTGCCCATCTAACAGTTTTTACATATTATTTTTAAGACCTTTGCCCAGTACTGTCCATTATGATGTACAAACCTGAAAGTGGAGATTCTTCTGTATGGAATTCGACAGATTATTAATATAGTATTAAACATATTATCAATCATCACTACTACACATCTACAGTAAATAACATCACTATTTACTGTAGAAAGTTAATTGTATTTATTCTGTTTAGTTTGAATTAGTTTATTTAGTAATATTAGAATAAAAAAACACTCACTGCTCATCTAACAGTTTTTAGATGTTATTTTCACAGGTGCCTAAGACTTTTGCCCAGTACTGTAGATGCGCCCAGGAGAAGAACATCTGATGTTTTTAGAGTTTCAGGAACTCAGAAAAGCACTTGAATGAAGACTCACTAATAGGGATTGGAATCGATAAGAAATTATTGATGTCAGTGCCATTATCGATTCTTCTTATCAATCCGATTCCTCATCGATTCTATTATCGATTCCTAAACAGTGTTACAGAATGAGCCTGTTGCCTTAAGAAACTTTGCATTCTGGGTAAGTGAGCCTCTAGGGAGGCTGGGAGATGTAGTCTATCAGGGAGTGTTTGGAGTTCTACATGGCCACTCTGTTTGTGAGTGATTCTCGCCACTCTAATGTTTTTTTGGAGACAGTAATAAAAGCTCCCGTAACTGTCTCATTTGTGGACGGCACTGTCACTACCCGATTTAGACAGGAAACCCGATTTTGAGTACGCGTGCGCAGAAATACGTCATTTCCGCTCGCTGCTGCTTTATGACAGCGGCTTCTTGGTTTTACGTCGGCGCAGAATTTACGTTTGGGTTATTACACTTGATTTAAAAGTTTAAATATTAAAGATTACATTTTAATAGCCATGGCTTGCTCTCTCTCTCTCTCTCTTTCTCTCTCTCACACACACACACAATTATAATAAATTATAATTTACGTATTTATAAATCTACGTTATTTAGAAAGAATTTATACTATATGTATTATTTTGATTGTCAGAAGTTAATTTTTTTTGTTAATCAAAGTATTATGTTGGAGATATAACCTGGGCTGCAAATTATACTTCTGCACGTTCTAATCGTGCGTTTTGGGGAAGTTCACTTTTATTCTCTTCCTTTTATTGCTTCGTTAACACATTTGTTCAAATCTATCTATACATTTGTTTCCTGTATTGTTTATCCTGCTAAAGCAGGGGTCTCAAACTCCGGTCCTGGAGCAGAGTTTAGCATTGTCCCAAATTTAACACACCTGACTCAACTCATGGGCTAATGAGTAAACTCTGCCTTTGTTACTTCAGGGTGGGATAAATGTCATTTCTGCAGGACTCTGAAGGTTGCCAGATCTCACGCATCTGGCATGACACTCACCCTTTCACTCTTATTCTTCTTACATCAAATCAGTATTATTCCAATTAATTATTTATTCCATTGTGTGTGTGTGTGTGTGTGTGTGTGTGTGTGTGTGTGTGTGTGAGAGAGAGAGAGAGAGAGAGAGAGAGAGCCCTGCCTTTAATATGCAATGAACTACGTGATTTAGAGAGTGATTTATTTAAACTTTTAAATCAAGTGTAATAACCCAAACGTAAATTCTGCGCCGACGTAAAACCAAGAAGCCGCTGTCATAAAGCAGCAGCGAGCGGAAATGACGTATTTCTACGCACGCGTAGTCAAAATCGGGTTTCCTGTCTAAATCGGGGAGTGACAGGCACTGCGCACGACGCAGGAAAAAGTCCGAAAGAATCGTTAGAGGAACCGATTACGCCGGAGGTAAACGATTCCGGTGCTTCGTAAAATTAGAACCGGTTCCAAATCGGAATCTGGTTTCGATTCCCACCCCTACTCACTAATTTATCAAAGTCTGTGAATGATCTTCAGAACTCTTACGCGTGTCCAGAAGGTGAGGGCTTGTTCTTGAAGGTCTGTGGAGGCTCCATAGATCGATCACTCCTGAAGGACACACAGCTGAGAGCTGGTAGGTCTGATGTGGTCTGCTGGTCTGGACTGCAGGAACATGGATAAATCCCATTTAATTATAACAGTATCTTACATAGCCTATGACCTTCACATAACTCCTCTTTAAACATGACACTTTAGCCAGAAAATATTTTAAAATTCACATTTTCACAATTGCCCCTTTTCCCCCCAGATGTAATTAACCAGCCAAAAACATGTTTGGTGTTGTAAGTAGTTAAAAAGCTTATTTCCCACCAATTAGCACCATGTTAACTGCACACTTTCTTATAAACCATGTCTATGAGACACATTTAGGAGGTTTCTGACACTGTATGACACATTGTTATCAATAAAACAGATAAAATGCTGGTGCTGGTGTATCTAGGATTTGGGCCACAGGGGTTCCAAAATCCTAAAATGTTCTTAAGATCCCCAGAATGAGAACCACTGTCTTAAATATAACAAACAGTCAGGCTAATTTGGCTGGTTTTTCAGGATGAAGCCTTTCACGGTATTGCAGAAAAATAGGTTTTGCATGTTGTATGAAGGTGCTGGGCTGTTTTATCTGGACCCACCACTTGTGTCACATTTTTATTAGTGACTGTGTGATGAGTTCACATTTAATGATCTCCATCTATTCAGCTCAGATCTAGGCATCTATCATGTGCAATAGTCTTACATGTGAAATATCACTACTTATGTCAGTATTACTTAATATCACTAATGATCTACAGCAGATTATTTTTACACGGAGGCTTTTTCTACAGATTTTTATTTTAGATTTGTTTAGACTTTTATATTTTATATTGTTTTTGTATCTGTGTCTCTGTGCAGTCGTAGCAAAAACAATTTCCTCCGGGATCAATAAAGTTATCTAATTCTATTAAAGCTGCAGAGGGAGGACCAACTCCATATTAAAGTCTTTGGATTTGAATGCAATGTCAATAAAGTCCCTTTTGGTGTAACAGTCAAGTGTCCCAATACTTTTGTCCAGAGCTCAGTGACATAAAGGCATGATAATAAAAACTGCCTTCATTCTAAGGGATGAAAAATGTTGGAAAACAATCATGTAGAAATGAATTCATGATGAAAAGATGTTGTGAAAATGAAGAGGATCTTACTCATGTTCAAACTTGGTCTTGGGAAGATCCATAGAGTCGTCACTCTTGAAGGACACACAGCTGGGTGATGGCGGGACTGGACTGTAGGAACATGAAGAGAAGCGGAGGAAAACCCAACTCCATTTTTATTAGTGAGCGTGTGATGATTTCACAGTTAATGATCTCCACCTATTGAGCTCAGATCCAGGTATCCATCATACAGACTGCAGAACAAGCTGCAGTGGTCTTACATGTAAAATATCACTACTTATGTCAGTATTACTTAAATACCACTGATCTCTATTACAGCAATAACGGACTTCTAACCACTGTTAGTGTTAGTAGTAATTCAATTACTACTGCGTCGTTAGAATTCATCGAACTGTGTAACTTATCTATAGTATTTAGAAATTAGCAGAGGTTACATTTCAAGAACACCAGCGAACTGTGAAAAACAGCCAATTTGTGAACAAAGAGAAAAACACGTGAACACACAGAGAAACACTCGAGACGCTCCACGCGGGAAACTGTTCTGATGTGGGAATGCTGGACTGCAGCTGCGTCACAGAGCAGCAGACAGAATCCGGTCGCTTCGTGTCTCTTGACAGTTGTCACGTCGCGCGTGCTCGGGGAGTGAGGCGAGGCACAATTGCAAGGTTCCCATCGATGGTTTTGTTTACAAAAAAAAGACTCTACATACAGAACAGAAAAGGCACGAGGGCCTAAAACACAAAGCATCCTTAAAACAGACACAAGAGGACCGAGCAGCGTGCGGAACGGTGTGAGGGCTTCCGCGAGGGTTGACCAGCACTAATACAAACAGTCTCGGAACTTAAATACCTACAAGACTCAGACATAAACCAATCATCAAATTCAATCACTAAACACAAAACACCCAACACCTGACAAACGTGACTCTAGATACAACAGTTCAAAATAAAAGTCTCTATTACAAAAACTGAACGGCTGCCTCTACTGGCCGCTGGCCGAGACACGACAACAGTACTAAAAAATGTATGCAGTTATACTTTACATGAAAATTTAGCTGAAATTATGTTAATATTTATGTTACAGATTTAGTCAATTATATTTTTCTTAATAGTTTAGCACAACAAAAAAAATGCGGAGAATATCTGCGGTTTCCGCAAGCAATTATTGGTTTAGTTCTCCGAAAAGCATCTTGTGAAAAAAACATGGTGTATTTTCATATTGAGTATTTTCTACAGATTTGTATTTTAGATGTATTCAGACTCTCTGTTTTATATTGCTCTTGTTTCTGTGGAGTTGTAACATAAGCAATGTCCTCTATGATCAAGAAAAAGTTTTCTGATTCTGATTTAAAGCAGAAAGGACTTTTGGAATGAGGCATAATACAGATCAGCCAACAGTCACAGAGTTCATTTACACACAGGCATAGTCATTCAAACTGCTGTAATTATGGGGAATAAAGAAAACAAACAAGTAGAAATGAATGAATGAATGAACTGATGATTCAAATAATGAAGTTAACAAGTTTATTCCACAATTATCACCAAGCTGACAGCACACTTTCTTATTACTTATTATTCTTATCACACTTTCTTATTACTTATTATTCTTATCACACTTTCTTATGTCTGACGGACTTGCTTAGGACACTGACACTGTAGGACACACAGTTATCAATAAAACCGAATAAAACCTGTTACAGAGTGCATGGTGTCTAGGAGTCGGGCCACAACTGTCCTAAACTTATAGCACAAAGCTTTAAACGTGTTAAACCTTGATTCCACCATTTACAGACCATGAAACATGCAGCCAGCAGTATGAAGTGAATCTTTTCAGATGATTTTTTTGATCTATCACGGTGTTGCGAGGTGGATTGTGTATCTAGGAGTCAGGCCACAGGAAGAACTCATCTCACGACCCTCCTAATAGGTTTATGTGAGTCCCAGTCTGTGAACCACACAGTGATAAAGAAAAAAAGAGTTTTGGTTGCACCTCAGTCAATTAATGAGTTTTGTTTTTTTCCATTCCATGAAAATGGCAGTTTTACTGTTTTAAATTGGCTAAACCTTGATTACACCATGAAATACACGTGAGCTGAGAAGAAAAATGCATGTTTGTAATGTTTCCTCCTTGACACGGACATCAAAACCATCTCTGTACTAGAAAACACGTGGTAGTCTTACCTGGGAACAGACGAGTCTTCCCCTTCATTCATGATTTTAGGTTTTACTGAGGCGTCACTTTTCATCAACACACAGCTGGACTGATCTTACACTGTAAAAATGAACAAAACTGCAATAAATGAGTTGTGTGAGCATTTGGGAGAAAATTCTATTTATAATGACAGAAATTCTTACTAAAACACGAGGATATTTTGTTCTTGGGCAGTACCAGTCAAAAACACAGAGAAATGTACTCATTGAAAGTTATATAATAGTAATAATAATAATAATAATAATAATAATAGTAATATTAATAAGTTGAAGAAGAAGAAGTTCTGAGTAATTCTAAATGAACAATAATCATTTTGTAGTTGTTGTAATTACTATTAGTATTAATATTGTTTTTTTCATTATTGTTATTATTATTATTTACAATTTTTTAATTGCTTACAGCTGAACAGACACACACAGAGAAGAACAAGTTAAAGTAAGAGTCAAATTAACACAAAACAATCTGTACAAAATACACTATCTTCTACATATTAGGGTAAAAGTAAAATAAACAGTGATAAATAAACAGTGCTAAATAGTGATGAGTGCGGAGTGATACTCGCTCTACCACCTTTGCATCGAGCGAATTTCCCCACAATCTGGGGAAACTCAGTCTGACCTGGTCTCAGTATTGGGTTATTGAAGTTTATATTAAATGCAAAGAGTCCACGTGTGTTTCCCTCTATCTGACTAGGCTGCACTGACTCCATGCACTCTTTCACTGTACTGATCTATCTGAAAGTGTTTGGTTACGTTAGGATCTGGTATAAATATGCTCCCAAATAAAAAACTTATCTACGGTGTACAACTGCATCTTAAGGATCTTTGAGAGAAAATTTGCTCTGTTTGAACCTCATTAAACCTCAAAAATAATTGAATGCTGAGTAGCTTTACTTTTAAATTTAAAAATGTAAATGTTTAAATTTAAAAATGTAAACATTTAAATTTAAAAAATGTAAATGTTTAAATTAAAAAATGTAAACGTTTAAATTTAAAAATGTAACTTCACTTCAACCCCTTATATGGCCTGGAACTACCAGTGTGCCCCAAAACTTCCGTTCCACTCGTGTTCCTGATTCATTTGCTTCGTTTTTCATGAAATTGTAATTTTTATTATGGATCTGAAGTAATTAATTAGCAATGTTTCACCATCTACCATATTACTAATGATTATGTTATGTGGTGATGGGTAGAATGTTTAATTATTGACTGATTTAATAATTATTTTAATATAGTATTCAAAATATTAATTACTCCATTTAAAATTACATTATACATTTAATGGTCTTTAGAAGTAATATAAGTTGTGCACATTATTCAGTAACTGTGAAAAACTGTGTACTACTACTCTAATAATAAAAATAATATACATATTAGTCTGCAGCCAAACCACATTTCTGTATGTTCTGATTTAAATCACTTTTTGTTATTGCAAAAATACTGTCAAACTGTCTTATCTTTGTAATACTGAGTAGATAGATGGACAGACGGACAGACAGAGAGAAAGATAGATAGCTACATAGCTAGATAGATAGATAGATAGACAGATAGATAGACACAGATACATACATACATACATAATGGTGCTCTTTACATATCAGAATAAATGCGGCAAAATCATTAAGAAAAGTAAAAGACACCAGGAGCCTAGATGAGGGCGTTCCAACCATTTAGCACCACCACAGCACCGTTTGAAATGAATGAAATGAATGAAATGAATATTTGATACTACTTTGATTTTTTTTGTTTTAGCAAACTTCTTGTAGCAAACTTTTGCAATTGTTACTTGTTTTTTTTCTTTTTCCATCACATGTTTTTTTCTTTTTCCATCACTGCTTTTATTTCCTGTATATTTTAATATTTGTCTTTTGCCCAGATTTATATTTTGACTACTTTTTTGTGTCAGTAAAAAGAAGGAAAATTACCTCAGTCTCACAGAAGCGATTTCACCCTGAATCTTCCGGCATGCAGCGAGTCGCTTATTTTCATTCATCTGTTATTTTCAGAGCATGCGTGTGGTTAAGCCCAAACACAATACACGCGCACACACACACACACACACACACACAGTAAAACGTGGTTGAACCTTTCCGCACACACTCCAGAAACATAAGAAATGTAACTTCAGAAACACACACGCACACACAGTAAAACGTGTTTGAACCTTACCACTCAGACTCCAGAAACAAATGAGAAATGTCACTTCAGAAATGAGTCTGTGACTTTTTGACTCATTTTAGAAGTAACACATACACACACACACACACACACACACACACACACACACACACGAGCATGCTAGTAGCAGGTTTGAACAGTAATATAACCCCACACACCCTCCTAAACCCTCTTTTCCGTTGTATTATCACTATCATCGGACCTAAATCAGACCTAAAACTGAATAAAAAACTGTACATCACACCCACACACACACACACACACACTCCAAACTTAACTGCTCAATGCACACACACACTAAACTTTTCTGCCATTAAGAAAGAAAGAAAGAAAACATACTCAACTACCACAGTAAACACCTGTTATTTATTCATATACTGTACATTATTCTAATCCTGTTGCTGCTACTTGCTATTTTTGCACAATTATTTATTGCTGTCTACCTCAGTCTCTGCATTCCTTTGCATTTTTTGCATACTTATCTACTCTGCTGCTAGAATATAGTATTTCATGATACTATATTCATTCAATCAATTCAGTTCAATTCTGTTACTGCTCCTGTCGGCTGCACTGACCTGTAAATGATTGTACTGTTACTCTTGTGTTGTTTTGCGCTCTTTCTTTCAGTACTGTCCTGCACTTATGTAGTCTTATGGTACAGTAAACACCCCACTTATACACGGTTCAGCAGTCGGAGCTTCAGTCTCTCGCGGATTTTTTCTGAGAACCAAACTAATAATTGTTCCCGGAAACTCCTGCACATGCGCAGAAACTGCAGAGATCCTCTGCATTTCTTTGCTTTTGTGACGTCCAGGCCTCGTCCGCCATGCCCGTCATCCTCCTGCTGGTTGTTTGTTTGGGCCCCAAACATAAACCACCAGCACGAGGACGAGGGGGCGTGGCGCACGAGGCCCGGACGTCACAGTCAGCTGTACTCAGAGGCGGTAGGTTTGAAAGTAGCCAATCCAAGAACATTATTTATTTTTCCTTGCCGCTGATTGGCTGCTGCCCTTTGACGCAGCGGCAGTCAAGAATTTCCCCCATGGAGCGTCTCGAGTGTTCACGTGTTTTTCCTTTTGTTCTTCTTAAAGACCTGTATTTTTATTACAGTAAATTAAATGAATTTATTGCTACATTTACCTGCTTATGCACAGTTCGGTGTAAACTGTACATTACGGGTACAGGTTTACCTTTACATTTTCTTTAAGGCTAATGTATTAAACTGAGTTTAAAATGAAATTAAAGCATTTTGTGAGCATATTTGGGGGCATATTTAGGGTTTACTTTTCACTATATGCGGGTGCTCTTCGAACGTAAACCCCACAATAAGCAGGGGTTCGCTGTATTTCTGTTTTTGTTCCTTGTGTTGCACTATGGACCTGGAGGAACGTTGTTTGTTTTCACTACTATGTATGTGGCTGAAATGACAATAAACAGGCTTCACTGGAATATGTAGGGAAAAGATTTTCATGTCATTAGGATAACTATAGGTCTTTAATGGTCAGAATCCAGCAGTTAAACTACATATTATAATGGTAATTATTCGAGCAATGGGGTTTTAGTTTTAGCTTCACGAAACTTGGCCAGAATGCGCACAACGCAGAGTAAGACGCTCTGTGATTGGTGCATTTTGGAGGATATTTGTGGTTTCAGACTTGTAAAGGCCAAAAGCATTTCCTTTACATGCAGCCCATTGTGATCCTGTTGGCTCAGCAGAAACGTGCAGCTGCATTTAATTTCAACGTTTTCGTCTGTAGGTTAGTCTGCTGCTGTTGTGGCTTCTTGTTTTGAATGAAGATCATCTCCTGACTCTGAGCTTCGACAGGTTTGCCCCCTCAACCGCGTTCACCACTAACTGCCTTCTGAAAAAGCTCTACACTAGATAGCTGTGAGGATAGAAGATAGCTGTGAGGATTTGATTGCACTCAGCCAACAGTGCACTGGTGAGGTCAGCAACGTCATCTCAAAAGGTACTAGATGGAGCTCCATCAGTCCAGAGAACCCAGATCCACTGTTCCACAGCCCAGTGCTGGAGGGGTTTTATACCTTAACCATCACAGAAAGTGTTACGGGCAGACAGCTGGTAGCAAAGACAAGTCCACTGAAATATGTGATTTATAATCCAAACATTTGGCTTTGGTCAGGTTTTAAATGCTGTAGTTACTTAGGGGACTTTGGTTCGTGTTTTGTGGCTCCAGACCGAGTATCTGTTTGAGGAACCAAGGTCCGTATACTTTTGGCCAGGTTATATTGTGGCACTATTTCATGGACAACTCCCACTTAAAACACAAATGTGCACATACATTCCTCAAACAAATAGGAAGTACTTCTGATCTGAGGTGTGTGTGGGTGTGTGTGCAGTCAGAAGAAAGTGAAAAACTGATTGTGTTTGGGTGAAAAGGAGTTGGGTGGGTCGCCACACTGAACACAGCACGCATAACAGGAACACCGCACACACCGTCATTTATTTGGTCGTGAAATATGAGGAGTGATTCTGAAACCTGTCCAGAATGCGTGATTAGTTTCGGAAAAATCGTTACGTAACGTTACGGAACACCCAGGTTTTTTGCATAAATAAGAAAATCACCCACTTGCAGTCCCTCTGGGAGCTGAAGGCTATCATCACGGTACATTTCTTTCTTCTACTGTTGTGTCGGACGCTTGGCTGTCAGACTCCGGACTTCGGGTTCATTTCCCCTGTTGCTCCGCCTCATGACCATGCAAACTCTCTCTCTCTCTCTCTCTCTCTCTCTCTCTCTCTCTGTCTATCTCTCACTGTCTCTCTCAGTCTCTGTCTGTCTCTGTCTCTTACTCTCTCTCTGTCTCTCTCTCTGTCTCTGTCTGTCTCTCTGGGCTCAGTGCCATCTACCAGCTCAGACACTCCGACTAAAAGAGCACACAAGGAAGCGAAGTCCTTACATACATATGTATATTAGGGCTGGGCAAGTTAACGCATGATTGTCCTGTTAACTCATTATTTACTTAAAGCCGATAATTATTTCAACGTGCATGAACGCAGTTTTTATTACTATTATTTTGAAAGTTTGTTCCTTTTTTGGTTTTGGATTATTGGGGACTTTTATTTTGATCTTGGGTGTTTGTTGTGTCGCAGGTCACTTGTCAGCTGTCTTATGTTTAGTTAAATGATTGGGGTTTATGATTGGTTCATGTCTATGTGTGTTTAGTATTTAAGTTCTTTGAGTTCAGGTGTTATTTGCTGGTCAACCCTCACTAATACCCTCACGTTCGCTGCTTCTTCTGTGTAGTTATGTTTTTGAGTTAAAAGGCCCTTGAGCCTCTTTTGTTTCTGTTAGTGTCCGCCCCTCACCAGTCGAGCCCCACCCACTAGATTAGTTGAAGATCCTCCATTTTTGTCTGCTGGTTTTACGAGCATGCATTAGACGCCGAGCGCTATGGCTACAGGCAAAGGCAAGTCACTCATGAAGTGTTGTGTTCTTCTCGCTCTGGGTCCGACTCGGAGTCCAACATATAGGGCTGATAGCGCCTCTGTTTTCTGCCTTTTTCACGTGTGGTAAACGCGCAGTGTAAGAATGGGATGGGTGGGGCGTGACCAGCAACAGCTTATTTGCATAAAAGTGACAGAGCCCTTAAACGGCTCATTTTGAAAGAGACTGAAACTGACAAGAATAGAGCTGGTGAGTCTCTTTATGTGAGAGAGATTTTGTGCAAAGAACTTCATGAAGGATGTGTTGTAGCCCATAGACCTGTTATAACTTGTTTAAAAAGAGATATAATATGTCCCCTTTAATGTTTAAGTTGAGATTTACAGAAATGTTTGAACTGTAACTGTGTAACTGTGTTAAAGGGAGCACTGCTGTTAAAAAGCACCTTATTTGTTATAAGTGTTTGTAAACCAAATGTTACTGCTCTTTTGTTCATCTAGGTGTACTTTAAAAATAGAAGTGCACAAAACACTACTTTTGAATTCTTGAATTGTTTAATTTTGTGTTTACCAGAAAATCAGCAGAAACAACAGTTCCCCAGTATTTTTATATATATATATATATATGTATGTGTATATGTACATGTATATACAGTAACCCCCCGCTTTTCATGGGGGTTACGTTCCAAGAACACCCACGTACAGTGAAAAACTGTATTGTTGTGATATGGTTAAAAAATGCAAAAAAATGCATATTTTTATAGTGTAAACCCTAAATATGCCCCCAAATATGCTCCATAAACACCTTAATTTCACTTAAAAGTCATTGCCCTTAAAGAAAGTGCAAAGGTAAACCCGTATCCGTACTGTACAGCTTACACTGAACTCCTGCAGTGTTAGAATGTAAATACCAATGTTACCCCTGTACAGACTGGACTGTAATGCACTCGCGTTTTCTTTGGTCTAAGCAGGTAAACTGTTAATAAATTAATGTAATTGTTAGTAATAAAAATACAGTAAAATGTACAGGTAATCATCACCAATATTTTTTACAGTTCAGTAATTTACTGTTCATCGCGTGGCGTCTTATTCAGGCGCTTCAGGAGGAGTGGAATTGTAGTGACCCGCCTGGACGCATCTCAGGGCTTTTAGAAGAACGAAACGAAAACACGAGGACAGGAGGGCCGCAGCCGATAACGGGAAATTTAG
The DNA here is from genome assembly GCA_037974365.1 of Hydrocynus forskahlii. Classification (NCBI taxonomy): domain Eukaryota; kingdom Metazoa; phylum Chordata; class Actinopteri; order Characiformes; family Alestidae; genus Hydrocynus; species Hydrocynus forskahlii. The sequence continues at coordinate 276 of JBBPCX010067261.1, read as the reverse complement.
CTGAATTCATATTTGGATTACTATTTATGTTACAAAATAAGTAAATTGTATTTTTCTTAATGTAGAACTAAAATGCGTAAAAAAAATGCGTGTGTGTGTGTTGTGAGTGCAGTTGTGTGTGTGAGTGCGTGTGAGTGCAGTAGTGTGTGTGTGTGTTGAGTGCAGTAGTGTGTGTGTGTGTGTGTGTGTTGTGAGTGCCGTAGTGTGTGTGTGTGTGTGTGTGTTGTGAGTGCCGTAGTGTGTGTGTGTGTGTGTGTTGTGAGTGCCGTAGTGTGT
>JBBPCX010067259.1:0-13489 GCA_037974365.1 Hydrocynus forskahlii | reverse complement strand
TATATATATAGATATCTATATATATATAGATATATACATATATAAATGTATATATACACACAGGTGAAACTAATATATGATATAGACTCATTTCATGCAAAGCGAGATATTTCTAGCCTTTATTTGTTATAATTTTGATGATTATGGTTTACAGATTATGAAAACCCCAAATTCAAAATCTCAGAAAATTAGAATATTACATGAAAACAATAAAAAAGGATTTTAAACAGAGAAATGTCGGACCTCATATAATCATGCATATGTACTCAGTACTTGGTTTGGGCCCCTTTTGCATGAATTACTGCTTCAATGCGGCGTGGCATGGATGCTATCAGCTTGTGGCACTGCTGAGGTGTAATGGAAGACCAGGATGCTTCAATAGCGGCCTTCATCTCTTCTGCATTGTTCGGTCTCATGCCTCTCATCTTTCTCTTGGCAATGCCCCATAGATTGTTGATTGTCTACGAGGTTCAGGTCAGGCGAGTTTGCTGGCCAGTCAAGCACAGTAACCCCATGGTCATTGAACCAGGTTTTGGTACTTTTGGCAGTGTGGGCAGGTGCCAAGTCCTGCTGGAAAATGAAGTCAGCATCTCCATAAAGCTTGTCTGCAGAGGGAAGCAGGAGGTGCTCTAAAATGTCCTGGTAGGCGGCTTCGTTGACTCTGGACTTAATAAAGTACAGGGGACCAACACCAGCAGATGACATTGCTCCCCAAATCAACACAGACTGTGGAAACTTCACACTGGGCTTCAAGCATCTTGGATTGTGTGTCTCTCCATTCTTCCTCCAGACTCTGGGACCTTGGTTTTCAAATGAGATCCAAAATTTGCCCGCATCAGAAAAGAGGACTTTGGACCACTGAGCAGTTCTTTTTTTCTTTAGCCCAGGTGAGATGCTTCTGACGTTGTTTGTTGTTCAGGAGCGGCTTGACATAAGGAATGCGACATTTGAAGCCCACGTCCAGGATCCGTCTGTGTGTGTCTCAGTCCACTCAGCCTCAGTCCACTCCTTGTGAAGGTGCCCCACACTTCTGAATGGCCTTTTCCTGACAATCCTCTCCAGGCTGCGGTCATCCCTGCTGCTTGTGCACCTTTTTCTTCCACACTTTTCCCTTTCACTTAACTGTCTATTAATGTGCTACTGAACCAGACTGAGAGACCATTTAAAGGCTCAGGAACCCTTTGCGGGTGTTTTGGATTAATTAGCTGATTAGAGTGTGACACTCTGAGCCTACAATATTGAACCTTTTCACAATATTCTAATTTTCTGAGATTTTGAATTTGGGGTTTTCATGAGCTGTAAGCCATAATCATCAAAATTATAACAATTTGAAATATCTCGCTTTGCATGTAATGAGTCTATGTCATATATTAGTTTCACCTTTTAAGTTGAATTACTGAAATAAATGAACTTTTGCACAATATTCTATTTTTTCGAGTTTCACTGGTAAATATACAGTTCCACATAAATGAAATCACAGTAGGACAATTCATGCAAAAAGAGATGAAGAGGTGTAAGTAAAAATCAATAATTGTGCTGCTGTAATGTACCTCATTCATGTGGAACAAATCTACACATTTGTATCAATAAACTTCAAACACTGTATTTTCAGTGGGCATCAGAGGTGTGACCAGAACATCATGTGTGGGTGGGCATTTGGCTTATCTAGGTGGGGGCAAAAAGTATTTATCCTTCCATCCATTTTTTTGGGTGTGTGTGTGTTGGGGGTGGGTGGGGGGTGGGGGGTATGCCGTGCTCCGGGCTGGTAGCAGCGATGCTAGGCTGCTAGCGACAGAGGTTTAAGATTTTGGTCTTACCAAACAGAAAATAAAATAAGAATGGAACTTATGCGTTGTTTTAATTAGAGAATGCCGTCAGCAGGTCCAGAACATGCTGCAGAATGCGTGGTGAAGTGAACTGCGTCAGCAGCAGCACGGTGCGGGACACGCCCCCTACTCAAACGGGCCAATTGGAAAGCAGCTCAGTTTTGAAAACCAATTTTTTTTCTCCAGAGTTTTCACCGGACAGACGGAGCATTTCGCAGGGTGGGCACGGCTTTTCTCTGGGGGGGGGCAGTGCCCACCCCAGCCCCCCCATGGTCACGCCCCTGCCTCAGGGGGGGGCAGGGCTTGTCCCTGGGGGGGCATTGCCCCCCCTAGTCCCCCCGTAGACACGCCCCTGGTGGGCATTTTATGAACTTCTCTAAGTAAACCAGGTAAAACCCCTTAATGTGTACAGCATGTTTTCTTCACTTGTCGCGAGTATCAGTCCACTTATTAGGAGAAGCAAGCAAACGTCTGATTTTAGTTTTATTTTATATTTGCTTTGCATGCAGGTTCACACTAAAAGTCAATTTGAAATTAATACATTGAAACACTGCATCAGACTCTGAAACTATCTGGTTTTACTCAGGATTAACTGCTGGTTTCATCAGGAGAGCATCGAGGTGGCAGGTCGCATTTCTTTGGAGGCCACCCTCAGTTACGCCACTGGGCATATTGCTAGAAAATGTTACACAAAAGCAAACTTGGCTACTTTATATTATGGCAGTTTTGTACCGTAACTTTCAATGACTTGATATAATTTTAAGATTAAAACCTTTGTTTTACAGAAAATATTAGCATATACACTACATGAAACCAACTGCGCCTTATCTCACATAAAATAATCATTACAGGGATAAAGGTTTGGGCACCTACTGCATTCCAACCACACGTTACATTCATAAGCTGAAGTGCAGTTTGTCACTAGTGAGATTTTTTTTCGCCATGGGATAATTTGCATTGCGAGACCAGAAGTATCAGCTCTCAAACTTTCAGGTTATTTCGTTTATTGGCCGCACCAAAAGGCAACCACACCTTTAAGAGTAAAGACATGCTTAAAATATAACTAAGCTAAAAAGCTAAGAGCAGTTATACTCACAGGAGGTCCAGCAAAACCAGCAGGACCAGGAGGACCATTCTCACCCCTGTCACCCTGTGGAAAAAAGACAAACATAACCAAACGGGGCTATGAAATAACTGATGATTGGTAGGAAGACCATGTCTGAAAACCCTCCCCTTCACACACCCTATGCATTTCAATCTATAAATACGATTGCCTGTGACAAAGTTATATAAAGAGGTGTGCAAAGACTTTTTAAATTAAATATGAAGTAAATATAATAATTTTTATTTTGTTACTAAAAGTCAGATCAATAATTAAATAACATGTATATAATTACCATGGTATTCATGTGTAAATACGTTTCCAACAAAGTATATCATGAATGGCTTTAATGCGGTATGGAATGCCTTAGTACCCGACTGCATGTGAAAAAACTCTCTAATGTGGACACTCATTAAGTTGAATGTACACTTATTATAGTGCACAAGTAAACAGGAATAATATTCATATTTAAGAACTGAATTTCACAATACATATTATAAAATAGCTGGTCTCTAGCAGAGATACTAGGTTTATGCAAACTTTAAAAAGTTTCTGAAAGTTTATAAAACTGTTTCTTTCAGCAAAGAGTTGCAAATAGTTGCTTTGAAAAAAAAAGACTAGTTTTTCATTGCCTTTATGAATAATGACAAAAGTACAGTTTGGAGGATCATACCAGTAGTGGTTGCTAAGGTGGTAGTAGCCTAGTGGATAAAACACTTGAAGTTCGAACCCCCACTTTCTACCATTGTGTTATTAGTAAGACACTTAACCCTCAGTTGCTCCAGGGGGGTGCTCCCAGTAACTAATGGTTATAAGTTGCTTTGGATAAGAGCATCAGCCAAATGCCCCCTTTTTCTCATGATTTTTAGCATCCCTGAACTTTGCACATCTCCTCCAAGGTTACACTCAGACTGATATTGGGTTCTTTTGAGAATAAGGTTCTTATTTTGAGAGTAAGGTAATCCTTATTCATCACACCTCCAACAGAATTTTTTTTTTTTAAATGTTCACCCCTCAAAACTAACTGCTGTTATTCTAAGGGTATAATATATATATATATATATATATCAGTATATATCATAAACTGAGTCGCATATAATATAATACATAATATTGTATACAATTCTTGTATTTTACTGGAAATATGCTGAGGAAATGATCACATTAAGCATGTCTGAATCAGCAAGACTGTAAGGTTTTCATAATGTTAAGCTGTTGAATGACTTAGTTACCATAAATAACATAAAAGCAAAACTGATAAAAAAAAGCGGATCACTAAGGGCTTTTAGGTTTAAAAGGCTTATCAACAAAAATGGATGAGGAGATGAAGACTACTTACGGGGGTACCACGTGCACCAAGAGGTCCAGAGGGTCCAGATGGGCCGGATTCTCCCTGAAGATGTCAGGAGAATATGGCATATTATTTTAGACTGATTTTCAACAAGTAGTTATGAAACTCCTAGAAAATACATATGCAAGAGACAGAAAAAAAATTTACCTTCTCACCATTGGGACCAGCAGGGCCAGGAGGGCCAATTGGACCAGTCAAACCCTACAAAACATGCATTTTATAAGGAGAATCCTTCAGTTTGCTAATACTGTCAGTGATCATTTATACATGCGTAATAATGCTAAATCTAATGTGCTACTGTTCTAATGTAATGGTCAATGTAATGTTCAATTTTTATGTTTTATAAAAATACTTTAATTTTTTCTGATACAAAATGGAAATTAGAGAAACAAATTAATAAATCAGGCTTTTGTATTGATCAGAGTTTTTTTTTTTACCATCATTCTATGTAGTTAACGTGATCATTGCCATTGATTTTGACTTAATGCTCGGTACATACATCACAACACATACGCCAAATTAAAATCCTGCTACTAAAACTGTAATGGTTAAGATTATGACCTCAAATTCTTATTGAGCATTTCAGTGTTGCTAGCACTCACTCTTGCACCATCTTTGCCAGGAGCACCCTCAGGTCCCTTGTCACCATTGTCTCCCTGGGAAAAGTGCAGCAAAAACCCATTAATACAGCACAAGCCAAATATGTCACTGTAACAGTTTTAAAAACATGCCTGTTTTACTATTTTTACACACATAATTATAATAAATATCTAAATATAATTGTTATAAAATGTTTTTATACATTTATCAGATCACCACATTTGAGGCAGAAGTTGTTATGAACCAACATGAACATCAGTCCAGCATCCAGAGTTGCTGCTGATTTCAACAGAAGCACAGAACTGTAGGGCAGTCCAGCACAGTTTGGTGTTTGAGGAGGTGATTTAGCAAACTGTGGAGGTCACTGGCCCTCCAGGTCTGGAGTAGGCGAACAGTGCGATGCATAGAAATAAGTTCAAATTCATTTATAGCCACATACAATGATCAGTCCAGGCAAAACACAACTCACAAGTATAACATTTGCAATTACAGTGAAGCTTGGATTTGTCATTAAGACCGTTTATTCAGATTCAGTTCTTCTTGGCAGACAGGCACCCTATCAGTAAGCTAATTAGCTGATAATATCGCAGGGTTTTAACCCAGGCACCCAAGCTCGAAAAGGCGTACTTTAACAATGAGTCACTGAGTGGGCCTCATTACAGCAATTTTGAGACGATATATATAAAGGTGGCAAGACAGGGCACGCACTTATCTCCAATTATTCGGTTAATTTAATTATTGAAATGCATTTAGCATATTATTTAAGCCTGCCCTTCTGTAGGTTTTTAGTTATAACTGAATAATCTAAAGGCCTAACTTGACAGCTGGAAGCTGGAAAAATTAAACACATTGACTGATTCGTGTGCTGCATCTGCAATATGCAAAAAGAAATTTGCTTTCAGGTTCCACAGTTTTTCTGGGACACTTCTGAGATTATCTGCAAAAATTCCAGAGCCTTGTTCAAACGGACCACAAGCTTTGTACAAAAACCAAAAGGTTTTCAAAAAAAATGTTTTACTGCATGATCAGAAAAAAAGTTTTCCATAATATAAACACAGCAGGACTTATCCATGTTTAATATAAACAGTGGTACTCAATGGCCAAATGATGTGAAATTTCATAGGCTGTAAGAGAAGGCCAAAATGTGATCACTAATAGAGTTTCATAAAGTCTCACCTTTGCTAAGTCTGCCAAATGCCTGCCTTGTACTAACTGGCCCATTTATTTCAAATATTACGCCATGCTTAATGTTCCCCTTATAGAGCAGCTCAAAGGGAAGCACACAAATTAAGCTTAATTAGTTTAGCAACAGCTGCTGAAATTTTAATTTGTAGTGCCCCTTATGGACTAGTTTGCACCAAATCATTTCAAATTCAATTTGTCACCCTTTGTCAGAGTGTGAATCTGAACAAATCTGTCAGATTTGGAACCAGTCATACAATGCAAGTTTGACAGCTATCTAGGTCGATTTGGAAACAAACATAATTCAAACAGGTACAGGGTCACTGCTGGGCCTGATACGGATTAAGTTTCGTGTCTGAAATTAGAAAGCGGTTATTATAGAGTGCTTCCATGGACATACCATTCAAATTTCATGACCACTGGTCAAGGTTAAGCCTGTTAAATGCTCACTGAAACTTTTTAGGCATCCTTTTGTACCCCCTGCATCAGTCAAAGATGCAGCATGCAGATTTTCACTGAATTTTCACCCCATATCCTCTTAAACCCCATCCAGTGCCCTCAGCCCCCTCCCGCCAGTTATGGACATTGCACAGAATTACGCCATTTTGTACTCTGCTATGGACATTAGCATTGTTTGAACTCAACCACATACATACATACACACATACATTTCGCACATATACGCTACATACATATACCCATTTAGTGTACTATATACTACACATCATGCAGTATACCTCTTGCACAGCTGTACACCAGACATCGTTGATGTCTTTGCACTCCACCACCTCAATATATATCTTCCTTTTTTTCTAAATGTTTTTTGCCCCATTTCTTGTTACACTGTCTTTGTTGTACGTTTTTGTCTTCATGCTGTTTGCTGTGTGGGATTGTTTTTGTGCTGTCCGTGCCCGTGGGACTGTAGGAAGCGTATTTCTTTCAGTCACAAACTGTGTGTGTGTGGATGGAAGACAAAAAAAAAACCAAACTGACCTGACTTGGCAGCTATAACTTTTGACGTTTAGGGTCTACTGGGTCAATTATTTTATACCTGTTACATGAATACCGGGTGAAAAGCCTCGGACTAGTTCACTACAGTAGGTTTTGCACATTAAATCAAAGTAGGCAGAGTTTGCGAGGTCAAAATTTCTACTGAACTATTGAACAATAAAAAATGTCTCCAAAAAGCTTAACAAGCTTCACTCTAGCCACGCCCTATGGTTTGGTCTGGCCAATTTAATTTAGTGGGTAACAAAACTACCTTTATTTCTTGGACTACAAATCCGAACAATTCCAAGAGCATTCACGCACTATGTGCCCATTACAAGGACTTCCTTATCTGAACTGGAACTTAGGATTGTTTTAAAAATCACCCTGTCACCCTTTGGTCCAGGTATACCAGAAGGTCCTCTCTCTCCAGGCATTCCTTGCAGACCAGGGGGTCCTTGAGCTCCAGGGGTTCCAGCAGGACCGATGGCGCCCTGGATACAGTAAAGAGGGATGAATATACAGAGGAACCAATAATGTTTTTCCCTGTAATTTAAAAATTACACTTGTCATACAAAACCAATCTTGCACAATTTTGTTGTTTAAGCAGTGACAAATGTATGCCATGAACTTCATCATTTGACCGAAACCCCTTTTAACAATCTCTAGAATGTAGCGCTTTCCCAGACAGGTTCAAACACAAAGATCACATGACTTTAGTGTTATCATAAAAGGGTATTCTTGTTCACCTTTGATCCATCAGTTCCTGGAGTACCAGGAAGACCACGTGGTCCCTGAAGACCTTGGGGCCCAGCACCTCCTCTCTCTCCTGGAAAACCGCGCTCACCCTGGGAGGAAATTTTCACAGAGAAACTCACTGTCTAAGCTCAAACTATCATATGCAATGGCAATAAATATCGGCAAACATAGTGAAACCTATGACTATATTTTGACCAGGCCTGCATTTCCATAAACGTGGAATATAAACTCACTCTGGGTCCAGTGAGGCCTGCAGCACCAGCTTCCCCTGGAACTCCCTGAAAAGAAAGAGATGGAGATGTATACCTTGAATAAATAGGGGAAATGCCTCTCTTAATCCCGAGTCTTCACCATATTCTCAGAAAGAGAACAATGAATTCTGTTGGTCAAGTGTTAATAATAATCACAGAAAAGACATTTTGAGTACATTTATGACTTAGGGGGGTTCAATGCTTTCTGTGGCAGCTATACACTCGGAAACTCAAATGCTTGTGGTCGGCACTCTGCAGCAGACCTGGTGCACGCAGGGTCATACACATGTATCCTTTGGTGCTGTTCCCAATTGGTGCCACGCCTTGGGGCCGCTTCAGTGTCACGATCAAAACCATAGCACCAAAGTGGTTTTTAGTCTCTGCCTGTGGCATGGCTCTTGTGCCAAGACAGCTCATCTAGGTAAGACAGGTTGGATACTTTGCTCCCTATCATTGGTCTTTCTAAACAACTTCCATCACTACAGACACTGTATAACAGATGCTCTCAACACTGACACTTCTTACCAGCAGATCAAGTCACAGTACTCCTACCTACCACTAGCTCAAAACAACTTGCCAAGTTTCAAGGGCCCTAGGTCACATGGGTCTTCGGAGATGGTAACATTAAGATGGTAACATTAAGGACTCTTAATTAGTCAGGGGTTATGTATGGCAATTATACCGCCTCGGTCTACTAAAAAATGGAATAAGGAGGCATCCTGTTGGCACTGACAATAGTTAAATAGGATGAGCTGGGGTTGCAGTGTCTGAAATCTTCTAATTCTGCTCTAGTCCCTTTGAAAAGCCAGAGAAAAAAGGTGGGAAAGGTGGCTTTTATTTTCTCTCTCAACTTTGCTCTGAGGACAGATGCCTTGGACAGAGGGCTTGGTGACATTTTGTCATAGGAGGTGAAGCATTGTTTATCAGTCGCCAAGAGGCCGACTTTTGCTCTCACCACTGGGTGAAGTCCCTTTTAAAATAGAGACTGTGAAACATGGCAGTAGGGACTTGTGGGAGAATGAGTTTGGTATGTTCAGGGGTAACCACATTGGAATCCAGAGGACCAGATGCAGACAAGAGGGGATGATTTACACCTATCAGTAATTATTTAACACTGTCTGTATTATTTTTTAACATTTTGTTAAGATGCTGTTGAATTATTTTGCCTGTGTTTATTTGTGTCCATAAAGTCAAACCCTAACTCACGCCTGTCTAGTCTGTTGGGTTCTCTGAAGTAATTCATGTTGAAATTCAAAATTGTCTCTAAAAAATGTTTAAAATGCTGTTTATTCATGTACAGGGACACAGCACTGGTCGGATGAAAAGGAGAGACTAAAAATGTTTTAACACTTTTTAAGTAATTCAATTGTCCCTTGCAGAATTTACATTACACCCGTGCTGTCATGCCGCATTTGCTTTGCTTTTCAGTCTTCATTGCATGAGAGATGTACCTGAATAATATGTTCAGGGTAGTAGAAAAATGATTAAGCTTATACGGAGACTCACTGGCTGAATGACACAGACATCTACTTGCAATTAAACAAACATGTTAGTCGTAGACAGAGGGTGCATATAGTGTTTTATATCAGTTGTTGGCACAAATTGGAATAATTCCGCCCACATGTTATGTATGAAACTGAAACATGACCCTAAACGCAGCAAAGTGAAATGCAAAATGATCTCTAAGTTGTTGAGAGACTTCTTTTAGCTATGGCAGCAGCTTTACTGTTGCACACACATGGAAAGAGCGGTTATTCTCAGAATAACACTGTTTGAACATGTACATGTGTGAGAAGGCGCAGTGCAGAATATACCATGATGCAGCCTTGCATACACAGTTATGTTTCACAGTCTTAACACTTCGTTACCTGTGTCAATTTCATTTTCTACTTTATCCTGAGATTTTTCAACCTGAGCCTCAAATGCTATGATTAGGCATTACCTATGATTAGTCATCTAGTCATTTACATGGAACAGTACTAGCTTGACTGTATGATATGCATAATGGTTCTCCAGTTTGAATTAGTTAGTTATCCTTCTTAAAATAATATTTTTGTTGTGCATAAGCTTAACAAGTACTAAAATAAAAACAATGACAAGACTGACTAGAATGCTACAATAAAAAACAACAGGACAGATGAACAGTCTGGACTAGGTTTAATTGACCTTTTGTATCCCCAGTCCAGACATTAAATTTTTCATTATTCTTTTATTTTGTCATATAAAGCTTGCCTGATTGTGTTAAATTAAGAATGGTTGACTTAATTATCAGACATGATCTTTCAAATATGCAAATGCAGTGTTAATGACTTGTATAACTGTGGCAGACACTCTCACCTGATCTCCAGGTTTTCCCCCCTCACCAGGAGGCCCAGGAGGGCCAGGCAAACCCTGAAAACAAATGACAAAAACATTTGATCTGCCTCCCCAACAGGGAAAAAGCTAACTTATTATTTCTGCAGTTTCTCATAATGGGCACAATCTGATTATATCAGAACAATGGGGTCTCAAAAAAGCCACTTTCCTGTCCCCATATCTCCTTTGTGTTTAATTATATTTATCTTAAAGATTTCTTAGAGAATCAACATAAAGTCTTCTGGGCCACAAAAAGACTTCAATTTGAGCAATAACGGTTATACAGAATTTTAAATAAAGAAAATAACACAATCATTCAGAGGAAGAGATGTAGTGATGCATACAAGTTCAGATACAAGTTCTAAAAGGATGCACTGATCAACAATAATATTTACATGCACACAATAGTGAAGCTTAGTGTAGTTTGGCTCAGTTTAAGACAGCAAAGATGTTCACATAGCTCCTTAGTTCTTTTCAAATGCACACTGCAAACAGAATCAGTTACAAGTGCAACTTTCAGTTCCTTGATTTTTGATGTTTTGATTTTTTTTTTTTTAAGTGAGTTTATGCAAAACTCACTTTTCTTAAAAAACAAGTTATAACAGGTCTATGGACTATACAAAACATGTTCATGAAGTTCTTTGCACAAAATCACTCTCACATAAAGAGAAATCACCAGGTTTACTCTTCACAGTTTCAGGCCCTTTCACAATGAGCCGTTTGGACAGAGGGCCCAGTGTGACGCCCCACTGGGCCAATTTGCATATTTGCCGAGCGCTACGGCTACAGGCAAAGGCAAGTCACTCATGATGTGTTGTGTGTGTGGCTGCAAAGAACAACACAAATCCCTCCACTTTCTCCCAGACAAAGTAACCTGGAGAACTGCGCAGCGCCATTTCATTTTCGATGGCCATGTCCCAGCAAATTATTAGAATAAGGAGCTGCGAATAAGGAGCTGAACCATATAGAGATAAGGAGATTGGGGGGGATCTGAACCTACTGTCCGTGACAAGTCAACAGATGAGGGAGATGTAAGTTCTTTCAAATAATGACTTTTGTGTTTCTATCACAGTTAAGTATGAACTAGCTTGCTTGGTTTGTTTCGTTTCGTAAGCATGGGATGGGTGGGGCGTGGCCAGCAACGGCTCATTTGCATAAAAGTAACAGAGCCCCATTTTGAAAGAGACTGAAATCTCTTTATGTGAGAGTGATTTTGTGCAAAGAACTTCATGAACATGTTTTGTATGGACCATAGACCTGTTATAACTAAAGTGAGTTTTGCATAATATGTCCCCTTTAAACATTTTTTCTATAAGGTATAAGGCTGCCATAAAACACTTTGCAGTGTGATTAACAGTTTCAAGACAACACATGAACGCCTCAAAGCTAAAATCCAGAAACAGATCTGGTGAATTACTGAATTGAAAACTACTGATATTTCTATTATTATACTAACCACTATAAGTACATAAGCACTTACCTGGAATCCAGGAGGGCCAGGTTGACCCTGCTCTCCTCTTTCCCCAGCAGACCCCTGTATAGCAATTAAACACACATTTAGTGAGTAACACATTCAGTGAACCTCTTCAGGTGAGCATCTGTAAATACACATTTCTGATGTACTAAGGATGGCCATGATAAGAGCTCTCATGTTGCTCCATTTATGCTTGTGATCATCACAATGGATTTAGCAACGAATTTATATGCTATTTCTGCAAGACAGAATAAATTCTAGACCATTTTGAATTTGGCAGAAGAAGCCAAATATATCTACCCTGATTGTGAATAAAGAAACTGGGGGTTGCTTTATATGTCATTTGGTGAATAGACTAAATGGCAACACAGCAAAATAAGTGTTGCTGTAAACAAAACAATAATGCAAAGAGAATAAAACAATAATACATACTCTGAGTAAACTTGCATGTTCACTCAGAAAATACCAGTGTGTCCAACAATAAAGGGACCCTTGTGCATCTTTCATACAGATGATGTGCTGATATGTATCGTAGGCAAAACACTGAGTGTCATAGAACTACAGTCACATCATTGTAACACATCAGGGTGGCTGACTTAGGTGAGCACCATGGTCTGGCATTCATCGTTATTCTATCAAATATCATATCTGGATATGGCACAGTTCTATCTGGGAATAGCAGTAGCCAATCCGAGAGCGTTATTCGTTTCTCCTTGCTGCTGATTGACTGCTTCCCTATGAAGCATCTCTGGCAGATGCAGTCCAGCATTCCTGCATCATAACTGTTTCCCGCGTGTAGCTACCTTGAGTTTACCTTTACATTTATTTTAAGAGTAATGTATTAAGCTGAGTTTAAAAAAGTGGGAGCATTTTAGGGGACATATTTAGACTATAAAAATGGGCATTTATAGGCATTTCTTTTACCGCATCACAAATTCATGGTTTCTCACAATTCACGGGTGCTCTTGGAACATAACCCCAGCGAATTTCGGGGGATTGACTGTATGTATACATATATTCATGCTACCCTGTGGAAAAACGCTCCCTTGAAGTTTATACAGCTGCCAGTGTTCCAAGGTAGCACAGATTTATGGGCTTGAATCCCAAGAACTGCACATGTGCAGAAGGGCACTGTAGCACATCTCAATGGGTAGCATGTTTCGACAGAACAGGACCAGGTTAAAGTTACGTGGTGCAATTAATTAGTGTACATTTTTTTAATGCAATTTTTTTCTTGATTGAAATTAATGTGTTAATTCAACATACAGTCAATCCCCTGAAATTTGCTGGGGTTATGTTCCAAGAGCACCCACAAATTTTGAAAAACCACAAATTTGTGATGTGGTGAAAAACAAACAAACAAACAAAAAAATAATATATATATATATATATATTAATTTGCCAGAAAGACTTACTGCAGGGCCAGGAGGTCCAGCAGCACCTGTTTCACCATCTTTACCAGGCAGACCCTGAAGGGCATTTGTGTGTGTGATGAGAGAGAGAGAGAGAGAGAGAGAGAGAGAGCGAGTGAGAGAGAGAGAGAGAGAGAGTGAGAGAGAGAGAGAGAGAGAGAGAGAGAGAGAGAGAGAGAGAGAGAGAGAG
>JBBPCX010067257.1:0-13491 GCA_037974365.1 Hydrocynus forskahlii | reverse complement strand
AGAGGACGTCTGGTCACCCTAGCCAACACTCAACAGGTAGAATGAAGTGATATCAGACAGTGCATCACTCTAAATTAGTCAAGCTAAATTCACTGTCTGTCACAACACCTCATCCCCCCCACTTTTGGAAAGCTTGACACGCCCCTGGTTTTACATACCAAAAACAATTTCAGTTCACTTTTACATGACCATCTATCCATTTTAATAAAGTTTTCTGTAAACTGGTGGGGCTAAAGTCATGACATAGGCTGAATAGACCGATATATGTAAATGTGCTGGCTTTGTGACATCACAGAAACAATTTAAAATTTAAAATTTTAAGATTTAAAATTTATTATTTTTGTCTTTATTTCCAAATATGAATAGTATGAACAAGGTTATAAAAGTATGTTTTGAAACTGATTACATATTACCTTAGTTTTTCTTATATGGGAACCTTCAATTCCACAATATTTAAGCTGGTTCAGTAGCAAAGACATAGCAAAACTGAGTAAAAATAAATCAAATGAAATCTAACTTAAAGGTAGACTGAGCTCATTTGCATAATCTTGTTATGGAGAAAACCTGCACCAGCTCTAACTGGGAATTGGTTGATCTTTTTCACGCTAGATGATACAACCTTCCACAGGCACGCTACTGGTGCTCTTTTCTGGTCCTGGCTCCTAACACAGACATGAAGCGTGAACAGAATCCACTCAAAAACACCCTGAGGCTCTTCTTGCCTGTCCAAAACGGGCAACTAACATAGCAGCTGTGGATAAGTGCAGCTAAATTTCACAGCAGGCACTCTGGTTTCCTCTAGATCTGTGAAGGTAACTAGGCCAGGCATAAGGAGACGCCGCTGTCTGAGGTAACCTCAGGATAACCCCCCACAGGCGAAGGAGGCCGTGCTTGTTTGGTTGGTGGAATGGGGGAAAAGGTAGACCCTGCAGCGGAAAAATACCCCAAAAACGCTTTGCATTATTGTGCAGCACAAAAAGATTTAAATTTTGGCAAAATAAATGGCTTCTGTGCTCTGGGAGATACAATCCTTTGTTAGGCTGCAGAGGAGCAGTCAGTGAGTGGCTTAAATTTCAGTGGTCAACATACCGTCATAGGCAAAAGCTTGGTTTTCCTGTTCAGGACTGTTGTTGTAAAAATAAAGTAAACATCCTTTACACCGGGGCACATTTCTGCAAATTTTAATCTACAATTCCTGTTTATTTGCGTCTCAGAATTTAACACATTTGGGCAGAATTAACATAAAATATGGCTTATGCCATGTTTTTTACAATATGCACTAAATGTGCAGAAAAATTAGGAGGGTTTGTATTTTTCTCGAACAAGCAGTCATTCATTGTTTAAAACCTGAATAAACGATGTGTCTTGAGAGATATGACCTAGAAGACACCTAACTAAAAATCAGATACCATTTCATATAAAAGGGGAAAAATAGTTGTTAGAAAATGGCAAAGAATGAATATTCTTGGCCATTTAAGAGCTAGCTGAGGCCAAACCTTAAACCCTGCTTTACCTCAGACAGTTGATTCTGATCCTCATGCAATAAAGTGATAATTTGGTGAAAAGTCTAGTTTACTGTTTACCCATTACCACAGATGTAGCTGATTAACAAACACATGTTTAGTGTGTGAATTCACTGCTTTAGTTTCCCACTGGAGCTATGAGGCTAATGTAGCTAACAAGTAATGAGGGTCTATGAGCATTGTGCAAACTGCAAGCAGAAAATATCACAGCCTTGCCTCAGATCACAGCTTGCTTATGCGGTTTCAGACACTGCAGATATATTATCTAAAAAAAAGCGTAAAAAGTACACATGGCTCAGAGGAATCATGTACTAATCTGTACCCTCCCTCCACGTAGGTATGGTGTAATGCGTTAGCTAGAGGGTGGGAACTGACCATACGTTAGGTTGTTATTACCAGAGATATGGATTTGGGTTACAAATTAGATGACTTGAGACTCGACTTAATTAAATCAAAAAACCAACCTGAACCCGACTGAAGTAATTTAACAGGTTCACTTCTTTTCATGCACTGGGCTTGCCGTATTTGATTCTGTAGTTCAAACGAGCACAAAATTTAGTTTATCTATTGACTATTTAGGGTTCATGTTCAGCTAGTTTGCTTTGTCATATGTCATCGGAAAAAACAGTATATTTTGCAACTGAAATGTATGTCAGTGCATTAAAAATCACACAGCAAACCAAGCTATGTTTAATCAGCCGGCAAAATCTTCAGCTTTTTAGTTTTTTATTATTTCAGGAGCACTTTGAAACTTTTTTCAATACATGTTTATTTTAATGGGCTGTGCTAAGGCTATTATCATTTTTGGTGTTCAGTGTTGCAATGGCAATACTTTTGCATAGTAATGCATGTTGACAAATTCAAGATGCAAAGTTCGGGACTCGGGACTCAACTTGGCACTTAATTTGGTACTTTTGTCTACTTTCACAGTCACCTGTATGTCATGCAGGGACCACATAAGCAAGACTCCTGAAGATCTTGACATGGTTTGAGGCAAGTGTGAGATGATTTAACATGCAATTTAGACAATGCCAGTTGGTGCTTTTGAGCTCTTATACTGGTTATTTTCTTTAGCCTGGTAGCTACAGGGCAAACTATCACTTTTAGTCATCATTCTGCAACATATCCACTCCCTCACCTCGAGGAAAGCAGATCAACATAATGTTTCTTTTGGTGCTTCCTCCCTGTTTCCACCCTGCTGGAGGAACATCCTGGTATTCACCAAAAAGCCGTCACACTGACCATGTCACTGGAACAACTGAGCTCAGGGTCCTCTCCAGAGACACCTCCGGCCATTTAGAACCAAACTAAACTGTTTGAAGTTGAGGGAAATAATATGAAGTGAAACAGAAGACTCTCACACCCTTTTCAGATTATTACTCATTATGTCACTTGGTCCTATTCTCTTCTCTTTTTTTGCCTTGATGTCTTCTACATATGTACTGTTAGACTGCGTTTAGTGTTAGAAAGTTTTAAAAAAGCCTGTAAAAGTTAATGGAATGAGTCATTATTTATAATTATTTTTTAATTAAGTTGCATTAAAGCATCCTGACCAATCTGGCAGCCCAGGGCAGGTTCTGGATCTTTTTGAACAGCTTTAGAAGAGAAGCACAGGACATCAGAGAAAACAGCATTTTTAAAACAATTATCTTTCAAATGAAAACTCCACAGTCATTTTAGTAGTTTTAAAGCTGCTCAAAACCACTTCATAACAAGGCACATGTTAAACAAGCCATGTTGACTTTAAAACCCAGCACAGAAGAAATCATTAACCGGGAAACTCAGGTTATCTAGCTAGCCTGCTAGAGTTGTGTCAACACTTAACCTCCAATGAGACCAGAGAGCTGAACTGAGAGCCTTGCAAACTGTGTTACACCTCAGTCTACTACAAGTCAGGTGAGCTGAAATGGCAATAGCATCACGATAAGATAAGATAAGATAAGCTAAGATAAGATAAGATAAACCTTTATTAGTCCCACAAGTGGGAAATTTGCTTGGTCACGGAACAAAGTGGACAATACAAAGTTAAGAGCAGCAAAAATTAAGAAAAACAATAGAATAGAATAAAGTACTATGTCACAGTACAGTATAAAATAGAATGTTCAAATGTACAGTCAAAAAATGTACAGTATAAAATCTAGGAAAATAAATATGGACATCTGTACTGTAAAAATATAAATATATATATGTACACTGTAAGTAAGACTAAATGTAGACTTGAGCAAGTTGTCTACATGTACACGTACACAGTGAGTATATGTAGCTAAGTATATATAGAGTGGATGTATAAGTAAAAATGAGAACACTGTAGATACACACACAGGTACGCAATGGAGTGACAGGCCTTGACAATAGCATTAGAAATGCACCAGAAACATTGCACATTCTAAATTGCACATTCTGCCCAGCAGAAATAGCAGTAACTTCACCCAAATACTGCACATGTTGCATCAGAAAAATTGCACCTAGTAGTATTGCACATAAGAGAAACTAAGCGAAAGCTACCATGGTGTAGTGGATGCGTGTGTGTGTGTCTGTATGTGCATGTGTGGTCATCTGCAAAGTCTGACAACGGTTGGCAGGAAAGACTTGCGGATTCTCCTGCATGGGGTGGGAGACGTTGTCCAACAGGGATGACAGCATAGCCACCGTTCTCCTGTCACTCACCACCTCCACTGGGTCCAGAGGGCATCCTAAAACAGAGCTGGCCCTCTGGATCAGCCTGTTCAGTCTCTTTCTGTCCCCAGCAGAGACACTCCTGCCCCAGCAGACCACACGGTCTTCAAGAGTGGGCCCTTAACTCCAAAAGACCTGAGCCAATCATGTACAGCCCGCTCTGCCCTTTTCTGTAGAGAGCATTTGATTTGTGAGTCCAGTCCAGTTTATTGTTCAGATGAACACCAAGGTACCTGTAGCTCTCCACAGCCTCACTATCCAGACCCTGGATGTTCAGTGGTTTAGTGGAGGATGTTTGTGCCTGCGGAAGTCTACCACCAGCTCCTTGGTTTTTCCAGTGTTCATCTGGAGGTAGCTCTCCTGGCACCAGTCCACAAAGTCTTGTGTCAGTTCTCTATACTCCTTGTCGTCCCCATCATTGATGAGGCTGGCTATTGTAGAGTCGTCAGAGAACTTCTGCAGGAAGCATTGGATGGAGTTGTGAGTGAAGTCTGCAGTGTAAATGGTGAAGAGGAACGGTGCCAGAACTGCAAACGAGCCTGTCCGACACACAGCCCTGGGTTCTCACATACTGTGGTCGGTTGGTGAGGTAGTCCAGTATCCATGTTGTGAGGTGATGATTCACTCCTGTGTACTCCAGCTTGTCCCTCAGGATTGTGGGAAGGATGGGGTTGAAGGCACTGGAGAAATCAAAGACCAGCCCATATAGGGTCTTCATCAGATGGAATGTCAGAGCCAGCAGCCTGTAGCTGTTGAGGTCCTTGGGTCGTGGAGTCTTTGACATTGGTAACACAAGAGGTCTTTCAGAGCAGTGGAACTCTCCCCAGCTTCAGGCTCAGGTTGAAGATGAGCTCCATCACCCCACACAGTTGATCTGCGCAGGACCTGACAACCCTTGAGCTGATGCCATCTGGATCTGCTGCCTTTTTGGCTTTAATCCTCCTCAGTTCCCTCCTGACCTGGATGGTTGAGAGAGACAGGCTGGAGCTGAGAGCTGGATGTGTACTGGATGCTGTGGTTGGGGGTGGGGAGCAGTGAGCAGGGTGTGTGGAGAAGGTGTGAAGTGACTGAGCTGTCTGCAGTGGAACAGCAGTGGGGGTGGGGATGTCTGCAGCAGATGTTGAAAATGGCATCCTGGAAGAATCAAACCTGTTAAAGAAGTGATTCAGTTCATTTGCCCACCTCACATCCCCCACTGGCAGAGAGTTTTGTTCTTTGTGGCTCGAGATGGTTCTAAGGCCTCTCCATACTTCGCTCACATTGTTGTGCTGGTTCTCTATCTTCGGCCTACAGCTGTCTTTTCCATCCCTGATCAGTCCTTTCAGCTCTCTTTGCACCCTTTTCAGCTCCTCCTTGTCTCCTGATTTGAAGGCCCTCCTCTTTTTCTTGAGGACAGCTTTTATTTCTGGGGTGATCCATCCTGGTGGGTACTATGTTATCCACACAGAAGTTAATGTAGTCCGTAACGCAGGTGACAAGGCTGTCTATGTCCTCCCCATGGTCGTCACAAAGCATCCCCCCCCCCAGCAGACTCAAAACAGTGCCTCCTCACTCTCCTCCGACCACCTCTGCACTGTGCGGGTGACTGATGGCTCCCTGCACACTAAGAGCTCGTACACAGGAACAAGGTGCGCCAGGTTGTGATCTGATCTTCCCAGGGGAGGGAGAGGTGATGCCTCTTTTGTGTTGGCATACAATAAGTCCAATGTTTTATTGTCTCTGGTAGGGCATGTCACATACTGGGTGAAGGTGGGCAGTGTGGAGTCCAGTGATGCATGGTTATAATCCCCTGATATTAAAAAAGGGCTCTTGGAGATGGCGTTTGCAGTCTGCTGGCTACAGAGTGTAGAGAGTCACAGGCTGCCTCCGCGCTATTACTGGGGGGGGACATAAGCTATTATCGTGATTAGTGTGAGAATTCCCTGGGGAGGTAGTACAGATGCATGCTAATGGCTAACAGCTCCATCTCTCTGCTGCAGAGTTATTCTTTCACAGTGATGTACCCAGGGTTACACCATCTGTCATTCACAAACACAGCCAGTCCCCCCCTTTCCTCTTACCACTCTCCCTTGTCCTGTCCGCCCACAGCAGCTGGAATCCGGGCAGCGCCACGCTCATGTCCGGAGTTAGCGGTGTTAGCCAGGTCTCCGTTAGCATCATGATGCTACACTGCCGGTACTCCATCTGTGACTGGGTTAGCGCTGTTAGCTCGTCCATCTTATTCGGGAGAGATCTTACATTTCCCATCACTACAGAAGGGAGAGCTGGTCTGTAACATCTCCTTCTCAGGCGACGACGCTCCCTCCCGGCTCGACACCCCCTTCTCTTTCTCCTCATCTCGCTAGGGATGTCGGGTCTGTCCATTGGCAGCACCGCTGTGGGGCGCAGAGCTAACAGCTGATCTCGAGTATAAACAAAGGAGCCACATGCTGGGTCTCGAAACACGGGTGAAAAAAGTAGAAAATACCAGAGAAAAATGACCAGGACTAGCACGAAACGGCAGTGCATGGTGTCAAGTTAAAAATTTACGAGAATAAAAAGAGGAAAATAAGAAAGAAGCTCAGAAATGAGCAGAGCTGCCCTAACAGACTGCCACACATGGGGGGCGCCGGAAGTGAAAAATGATGGTGGCAAGTTAGCATTTAGCTTGATCAAAGGCCAAATCATTTTCCCATGAGTACACAGTTTCGTAAAAGTGGTACATGTGTCAGTACTTGGCTTTTCCATATTATTGAATACCTGTTGCAGTGGTAAACTATATACAGCTCCAGAAAAATAAGAGACCACTGCAATTTGTTCTTTAATCAGCATCTCTATGAAAATGACAACCATTCCATGCCAGTGTCTGTTAAATTCCTACACAAGCAGCTCATTCTGCTTTATGAGGTACTGATTAGCGACCACCTGAATCAAATCTTATTTAATGAGGAAGAATATAAAAAACACTGCTGTAATCAACACTCTCCTCTCGCAATGTGACCAGTTGGATGGGAAAAAAAACTACTAGAAGTACATCAAAGGTAATTATTGCCATTTTGTTTAAGAGTGAACAAGAGATTTGTTTTCTTTCAATTATTCAAGTTCTGTAAACATTTCTCTTATTTTGCTGTTTTGTCATTTCCTTTAAAATTATTCTTTAAAGAACAACATTTTTATTTAGAAATTAGGAGAAATATTGTCAGCAGTTCTTAAAAACTAAGGCAAAGCTGCTCAGTTCAATACCTGCACCCATAAAAGATAAAAAGTGAGAAAATGAACACTTTTTTTTCCCAGAGCTGTATGTGGTTTATTTGGCAATGTTCTGCTTAATTAAATGAAAACGGTAGAATAACAAAGCAAAAAAGCACCACATAAAAGGTCAATAAAGAGTAACATGCATAATATCAGCATTTATTCAAATATAATTTCAGCATTTATCGATCATTTCGGTTACTGGCACAAGGCTAGTTCTTGATTAATAAAACACTCCTAGATCAGATGGGGACGCGCCTGAAAAAAATGAAAAGAAGTCAGGATGTGCCCAAGTGTTTGATAGGCAGTGCACATCCATTTATCAGTTCTACAGGCTGTACCTGGTGATTGATGATTTATCTGATGATTGATGAAAATGAGCTTAAATTTCATGAGAGGTCATGGCAGCGTTCCTAATAAGGTACATGCTCTTGAACTAACCCCAA
The DNA here is from genome assembly GCA_037974365.1 of Hydrocynus forskahlii. NCBI lineage: Eukaryota > Metazoa > Chordata > Actinopteri > Characiformes > Alestidae > Hydrocynus > Hydrocynus forskahlii. The sequence continues at coordinate 5,615 of JBBPCX010067257.1, read as the reverse complement.
CTAACCCCACCAAAAATAAAACTACATGAACACCATCAGCAAGGAGTATTTAAGATTTAACCTAAATGAACCCCAAACTGTGCCAGGGCCTGGCGCTGTAAAAGTCTAGGACAAGTACTCTGGCAGAAAGAGAATGTGAACGCAGCCAGATGAAAGCTTGTATTTACGCATTCCGAGACACACTCCCTTCCAGAGGGGCCTTGACTGTGTGTGTGAGCAGTGATCAAAGGCTAGGCTCTATCGTGTGTGCATGTGTGTGAGGGGATTGCCAAGGTCTCTGTGTTAATGGGGACAGAGTGAGCTATGCTCTTTGATGCGGAGCTCGTTTCTGATCCCCTCCTATACTGTTGGTTGGAGGGACACAGACAGTGGATCAGTGTTTAGTAATGAGACACCTGATGTGCAGCAACATTCTGCATGCCAGCGACTCTGAAGTACAGCAGAACGTCTTTCACCAAACTTCTCCTGGCTCATTTGAATAACTAATTAATTATTATTAGTAGTAGTAGCAGCAGTAGTAGTAGTAGAAGTAGTAATAGTACAAGTAGTAGTAGTAGAGGTAGAAGTTGTAGTAGGAATTGTCATAGAAGTAGTAGTACTAGTAGTAGTAGCAGTAGAAGCAGTAGTAGTACTAGTAATAGTAGTAGTAGCAGTAGAAATAGTAGCAGTATTAGCAGTAATAGTACTGGTAGTCGAAGTAGTAGTACTAGAAACAGTAGTAATAGTAATAGTAGTAGTACTAGTAATAGCAGTAGTAATAGTAGTAGCAGTAGTACTAGTAACAGTAGTAGTAGTAATAGTAGTAACAGTAGTAATAGTAATAGTAGTAACAGTAGTACTAGTAATAGTAGTGGCAGTAGGACTAGTAATAGTAGTAGTCATTGTAGTAGTAGTAGTAATAATAGTAGTAGTAATAGTAGTAGTGTTAGTAATGGTAGTAGTAGTAGCCATAGTAGTAGTACTAGTAATAGTAGAAGTAGTATTAGTAGCAGTAGAAGTAGTAGTAGTAGTTCTAGTCATAAGTAGTAATAGTAGTAGCAGCAGTAGTAGTCGTAGTACTAGTAGTAGCAGTAGCAGTGGTGGTAGTAGGATGACGAATCTTATAAACGCAACCATTCTTGTATTTCACATACTACTCAGAAGATAACAAATAAATGGGATGCTCCTAAATATAAGAGTGCCAGAATGGTAAAAAAAATGGTAAAGAACCTCTCACATTATGTAAAGGCTTATACCTTCAATATATATATACATATACATGCACACATCTGATTTACAATGGTTCTTTCGAAATGTGAAATGGATCATCGGTGGCATCACTTGAAGAACGCTTTGAGGCACCTTTGTTTTAAGAGTGCAGGACCTCAACAATGTAATCTTGAGATTACAGTGGCCAACAATATAATATGCCAATGAAAATGAGCCACAGATAAAACACTGATATTTATAAGCAGCTTGTTTTTTTGTAAAGAGGAAATTTGATCATTTGTGATGATTTTAAGGGTTTTATGCCCTAAGGCCAGAGACGTCTAAAGTGGCAGTCACTAAAGAGAATCTTTTACCTTTGAATTTAAGGTTAATTAACTGGGAGAGGGTTAAGTGTGAATACGGGTTGGGGTTAAAACCCTGGTAAAGCTGACCCAGCAATTTACCAGCACGAGGCCTAGTACAACACCTGGAAAATTACAGGGATCCTGCATGATCCTGGGATCCTGCATGAACCGGGATCCTGCATGAACAGACAACGCTAAACAGTTCTGCGAGGATTGTTTTTTGGTTTGGTTTTGTGAGAGAAAATACCAGGAGTGTCTATTTTGAATGTGATTGGAAAGGCACAGCAAAAATCTACCCCACACATTTGCATGGTGAGTTCTACGCAAAGGTGGCTATGCCAAAACCATCGCCTCCTGTTTCCCGGGATTTTCAAGGCTTGTATTAATGGCCGTTAAAGCTGCATGTGTGAATGAATCAAGGCTTGAACATTGTCATTAAAAAAGTCAACAATCCAAGCATCAGAAAGCATCTAAACCCAATCTTTTGAATGCATTAAGGCAACAATGTAATGTGAAGAGAATTGATGAAAAATAACAAAATGTAATTTATTAAACAATACTGTAAAGCAAAAGAATGTTACAGTGGTCCCAAAATAAAAATAAAACTACGAAGGGTTTTTGGCATGTTTACACTTTGGAAATCTGTACTTTTTAGGTCAAAATACTTTATTAAACATTATTATAATTATAATACATTTAACCATTTCAAAATTCATGTGGCAGAATTGGCTCCCTCCGATCAGTGCAACCGAGATGCAGCCTGATGCATCAATGCATTTCCTGTATGGATAATTATGGCTGTATGATTATGATAAGACGTTTTGACTGAACAGCTGAACATTTGTGAACGTGAAGGAATAAAAAAAAAAAAACAGTAGTTGTGGGAAAAAAGCAGCAGTCTTTACTGCCCTAGGGTTGCTGATGTTCATGCTCCAAAATCAATACCGCCCTACTGGGGAAAGTGTGTAAAAAAAAGATGAAGAGAAGTGTAACATACCCGTTGTTTGGAAACGTGCCTCAGTCCGATGTGGGGCTGACTCCTGCACTGTGGAGAACAAAGAGAGAATGTTTATTGTTCAAGCACAACACTTCACATTACTAGGCTGGGGGACTGACCGAAAGATCCAGTAACATGTTCTCAGGTGGTGTGAACGGAGATGTGTGAACACACACTGTGTCTAAGAGGCTCAGACAGCTTGCCTTGAACAGAGAGGTCATGAGTTCAGTCCTGGATGACTACTGCTTCTGCTATTATGCCTTCAGCAAGCCACTTAACTCCAGCCACTTTCAGCAACCCACGCATCACCACCATCAGTAACTAACATTAATGACGATGGGCCATCTTCTCGAACGCGAAAGTACAACTAATATTAAGTCAGGAACAATTTCCAATTCTTAAATGTTTCTTGCTACAGTTCTTAGAATTCTTTAAAACTGATATGAAACCTTTTACATCTCACTAACAAGAACATCTCTTTAAAGAATCATCCACTGAAAGGTTCTTTAGGGAACAATGATTGGGGCATCTTCCCCGAAGAACCTTATTTATTTTTAAGTGTAAAACATGGCTGTGTGGGAGTAAGACTGGAGTCACTTTTTTCACCAAAGTTTAGCTTTGAACGTGCCCATTAAAGAGGCATTCCACTGATTTTTAAAAACTATCATAATTTAACATACCATACTAGAAAAAATTGTTTTCAGCAATGGTGATAGGAACTACATGTCTGAAGTGTTCAGTGCGTATAAAAGCTACCCCATATAAAAGTGAAAGGTTTTCTGATTCTGATGGTTTTACCACTAGCAGCGTCACATATAAAATATGTAGGTAGCCTGGTGGTTTTGAATACATATTACAAAGACTATTTGTGTGCTGTGGACATCACAACTCCTGGTTCATATTACTTCCACTGTAAATAAACCATAGAGTCTGGAGGATTCTATGCAATCCTCTATTTTATTGCAGCTCTGAATGACGTTTACATCTCCAGGACCTTTTTGGAAAGAGAATGAAATCCCACTTCAGTAGAGTGGATTACAGCTGGTGTGCAAAAAAATGGTCCAATACTGTCAGTTTTATTTCTTCACGGGTTTACTTTGGTGCGGTAGAATCTCAATACTTACAGCAAAGAAAAGGAGAAAAAAGGAACCTGCACAATAATATTCATCATCTCAACTGGACACGGACGTTATTTCTCCTATTTAGGAGTGGATAAGGTCACATCCCCGTGCTCTCCGCCCACGACATTAGTCACCATGTTTTTGTTACCTCTCCGAGCTGGAGAACGCTTCTAGCCAGTGAAACCCACATCATAATCCTTCACCAGGAAGCCACTCAACCTTACACACACACACACACACACACACACACACACACCTAGTCCATTACCCGGAGAATGCTTTTACTTTCACAGGCTCGCGTCATAAGCCTGTTAAAAGCCCACACACTACACAAATGCTGGCATGAATTAATTTGTCTTGCACACACACACACACACACATACACACACAATATAACATGAACAGCTCCTCTTTACCTGGAGAGGAGGGCTAGCTAGCCTCTCAGGCACAGTCACAACAGAGAGGGCGCAGATTCCCCACACACAAGGCTACAAGTCGTAACTAGGCAACCGGGTCCTTCCAGAAAGAAGAGTCCTCATGTTGCACCACTGCGGCTTTGTTAACAAGTCTGCTTTTTTCACGAGCATCTCAAACACTGCCATGCTATTCTTACAGGTCACACGACCTAATGGTACTCTCTCTCAACAGTACTCTTACAGATAAAGGTTCTTAAACTGTGCGCCTGGACCCGGACGCCCTGTCCCAAGAAGAAACTTTTTAAACAGATCAGAGCCTTTACATTATGAGGAGGTTCTCCAAACTCCAAAGAGGTTCTGTACACTCAAAAAGCACATTTACAAAAATGGATCAGTTAAGTGCCTTCCATTTCGTTTTTTTTTTTTTTTTTAATTGAACCCTTTCTGGTCATTTTATTTTAAAGAGTGCTACATTTTCAGGAGTGTATCTGTGAATCAACAAAAGACTGACACAGGGCTAGGTTAGAGCAAGGGCAGCTTATTCAAAGGCTTCTATATGAAAAAAGGTTGAAACAGGTTTGTGGGGGAGCAATATGCCATTGCTTTCAAACAAAAATTGTAATAATAAATATGCCAATATTGGAATAATACTGGAAGGGAAATGTTTCACTGCTGTCATATCAGATCCTCTTCATTCCATTTTATTCTTAGCCCATTCTAAAATGCCTGATACCCTTTTCCTCCCCAGTTTAGCCAAAGCCAACCCCACTCACACACTGGGTCATTCCCAGTCACACAACAGTACAAGGCTGGAAAGATCAAAACTGGCATGTTCTTCCTCCAAAACACGAGAACAGTTACTGCATATTTTCAGCCACAGCCCACCACGATTTGACAGACATCTCAGTCATGGATGGCTGTGGCATCACCAGGGATTAAAGTCTCTCGATGATTGAACACTCCGGGGATGGCATCACTCAGGAGCCAAAGTTGAGCTGCTGCTTTGACAATATCCTATTTTCATTTTAGACTATATTGAAACTTATTGTCATGCATGTTCTTTCCCCATATGGTCATATAAGCAGAGAAAATTTTAAGTTATACACATATGTGTATGTAAGTACAAGAGGAGATATAACATTATTCTTGAAGTCTTGTTTTGTGGAAAGAAAACAAAATCCTTATATGTTTGTAACACTGTTAGACATTAAATCAAACAGACAGTGTGGGAACTAATCTGTTGCTACAAAATATACATTGAATGTAAATGTAATACATCACTCAACTAAGAAATGATATGTTTACATATCAATAAGTACATAAATGAAAACCTTAACTGTAAACTAATTACAAGTTCAATGCAAGATTGACACTGTCTGTCAGGGTCTACTGTTTCTGCTGCCTTTACTCTGTTGTAGGGAACCTGAAGCAGACATGAGGGTCAGAGCGTGTTTGTGACAATCTACAAAGAAGTACAGACTGAAGTGGCCAGGTGTATGTGGCGGATGGGTTGGGGGTGGGGGGGGGG
>JBBPCX010067256.1:0-13493 GCA_037974365.1 Hydrocynus forskahlii | reverse complement strand
AGAGCGAGACAAAGTGAGAGAGAAAGACAGACAGAGAGAGACAAAGAGAAAAACAGAAACAGAGAAACAGAGAGAGAGAGAGAGAGAGAGAGAGAGAGAGAGAGAGAGAGAATGAATGTAATAAAGTCCTAAATCCAATCTACAACTCAGTCTCTGCTTTCTGGACAATTAAACCCTGCCTTTGACCACAGGTGGCTCATTATTTAAAGTGAACATCTTTGTTATCTTCAGTTCTTCACTTCCTCCCCATCTGAATTCTAGCAACACTTCCAGTTAAAGAATTTGCTGCATGTTTTCCCAGCTGCCTGTTTTGGGTTCACATTGTGGCTTTTGATGATTCCAGTAAGAGCCCATCAGCTCAGACGTCCAACGACAACAAAGCTGCTGCCAAACCAAAAAAGTGGCACTTTAGACGACTCCTCTTCCACGGCTCTGTTTTTCTCACTCCCCACATGTGCTCCTTTTGTCCACTTCTTATTTGCTGCAGATGTGAAGATATTCTCCAGATATCTCATTTGAGGAATACCCTGGGGTGAAGGGGGGCAGTGCTGTGACAGACGTGACAAGAGAATAATAGCATGGCATGCCAATGACCTGAACCTGTGAAAGACAGTATATGCCTGAATTATGATCTGCAAAAAATAATCTGCGGGTGGAAATAGCCTCTGATCCTGAAATTTCTATGTCCATTGATTTTGCTTGGCTGAAGCTCTGCTGCAGGGCTGTGTGTGTGTGTGTGTGTGTGTGTGTGTGTGTGTGCGCGTGTGTGTGCGTGTGTGAAAGAGTTGGATGATCTACTTCAACTTGGAGCTCAAAGCATAAAAACAAGTGAACAAACCACAAGCAATCATGAGCTGTTACGTGAATATATATATATATATATATATATATATATATTCACATATGTATATACACATATATTATATATATATATATATATATATATTCACATATGTATATACACATATATTTTCGCATATATAAAACTATATTCACATCATAACCACAACCAAACATCGATAATTAACTGCTGCTAATGTTGATGAATGATGGTTTCAGTAAGACGATTTAGTTCAGCATAAAAGACATAAAAAAACTTAAATGTCTATTGTTTCAGCCAGTGTACACAATGTGTTATAAATTGCCGTTCTCCTAGGTAACTCTGACGATATTATTTCACCCACGTTCATAAATGTAAGAAGACAAACTAGTGCGGCCATAAAACAGTTGTTTTATTGGTGTGTTCTCACCATAACTTTGCATACAGCTAGTAATTTTGGCACATTTGGCAGCGTCCGCCTGAAGTGTCAATTTGGTTTTGTCTGCAGTTTCTCTGCGACCCCTTTATACTTCCTCTCCATCTCATCCACTGACCTGGCACAGAGCCAGAAGGGGAGGAGTTTAAATATATGATTGGCCCAGCCCTGTCTCAGTAAAGAAAAGAACTAGTGGGCTGCAAAGGAGTGTTTCATAGTTGACGAATGCATAACACAGGCACAGGGACCAAAGCGAAAGTGGTGGTGTTCAGAAGTTGACTGGGCCAGCCGAGTGTCAGTCGGGCCGATCTACGAGTCTTACAGGTCGATAAAAAAATAAGTAAATGAAGAAAAGTCGGCCCACCGGGAAAATGCCCAATACGCCAGATGGTCAGTATGACCCTGTGTGTATAGATATATATATATATATATAGGTCAGTAAAAAGCTAAAAACAAACTATCCTCTGTTTCACTGAACACTACTGTAAAACAACTGCAGTTTTAATGAAACCATCAATATTTATTGATGATTATCAGCTATTCTCTCAAATATCAAATTTTCACAATCCGTCATTGTCCCAGCCTCACTTTAAAGACAAATGAATCTGCCCAAATCCCCAAGCAAATAAAACAAAGAGCAAACAGGTAACACGTTTGATAAAACATTAATAGAATTATACTACGCAACTCTCTTCTTTTTTAAAACAGACTTTGGCAGTGCAGTAGGTGAAAGTCTGGAGGGGACACTTCCGCTGCATTTTAACTGTGGACTGTAATCAGCTGCTTTCCAGCTTGGCACTAATGAATGTTCCTTAATTTGTAGACGTAAGGGGTCAGTCCTGTGTCTACCAATGGCAGTGGAACACGAGACTGAAGAGAACTGAGGGAAATTACCTTGACCCCACTCTCTGCTCTGCGTGGATTGGTGAGTTTTATTTATTTTTTTGTTTCTGAGTATGCTAAATTTATTCCATTTGGAGTGGATATGTGAAGTTTTAGCTGCATAAACCATGAATGGTGAAGAGACTGTTTAAAATGAGGCAAATTTAATTTTGACAAAGTAAAAGAGCTGATACCAGCACAATAGCCTCAATATATATGTATAAACACACACACACACACACACACACACACACACACACACATATATATATATATATATACAGTGACCCCCCATTTTATCATGGATCAGCAGTCGCGGTTTCAGTCCATCTCAGATATTTTTCTGAGAACCAAACTAATAACAAGGAAACTGCAGATATCATGAGGGTATCGAACCATGAGCCCTGAGTCGTCTGTTGAAAAAAAACGTTGGCTGTATCTGTACACCCCTAATAAAAATTACACCCAGGACTGACTACTGGTAGATTTAACACAGTGTTAAATCAATACTTATTGGTCCAGATGAATACAGAATTTCAGCAAGCCCTTCAAATTCAGTTGTTCTGACTTTGCAAGGTAGATATTCCATCTTACTCAAGCATAAAATAAAAAGTGGCACTCCTAACGAGCCCTTAATTCAATTTAGGTTAATACTTTCTAGGGCTTCACTGAATATCTATTGTTTTTATACTGCTATTGCAATCAGCAGTGGTGCAGAGAGGCAGGTGAGGGTAAGGAGCTGTGCTCTGGTTTATTTACGCTCTGTTGAGACAGGCTTACTCAGAAGGCGGTTACACTCCTGTCAGAAGTGGAGAGTTCTAGTTGACAGACAGGATCCACATCAGTAAGGACTGAGACAGAGTTCTTCAGAAGAAGCACACTGCTCCCCGTGCTTCCCTCCTCGGTTCCAGTTAAAAGGAGGCAAGTATTCAGCAGCAGCTTCATAATACGACACAAATTGTGATAAAGGTTTGTTGTGTTGTTGCGTATGTTTTACTTGAGGTTTGCATCTGCTGCTGAGGGCTCGCGCTTCCTCATACAACCAAAAGCAGAAGCTGACGCCGTGCGTTAAGTGGTTCAAACATGCTAAACTTACCAGCTGAAGACAGCTCAAGTGCATGGCAAACCACAGCACAACTGACTTGAAATATCACAGCATGAGGCTCTATATCCAGAACCTGCCTGATCCGGCCAGCAATTCCCAGCTAACAACAAGGTAGTTAACTAATGGTGGCTAACACCACAGCAAGGCAGCTGGTGGCCTGGTGGTAAGGGAGTTGCTCCTGCAATCAGAAGGCTGTGGGTTTGAATCCCAGGACTACCAGTGGCACCACTAAGGTACCATCCCCCCACCTCCCTGGGCGACACTGAATGGATTAAATGCAGAGGACTCAAGTTCAATACTATATATATAGAGTGTTGTGCATGAACGCCGTTCATTGAACACGTTCTTGTTTTTGTGAACGCAGAACTGAACGAGTTGGTCTACAAATTATGAATGTAACCGTGAGTGATGTTCACTCTCGTGAGGCTGAACGCAGTTCACAAATTGCATATGGACTTGGTTCATTATTCCCCGCAAAATATACAGTGCTTAGATGGTACTGATGTTGAAAGAGCTGATATCCAAAAAAATGGAACTAGCTAAACTCAGCAGCTAAAGACAGACCAGGTAAAAGTAGTTAACACAACAGGCTAAGCTAAGTAGAAACATGGTAGCTAACTTAAGTTGGCTTAAGTTAGACACTAACTTAAGTTGGCTTAAGTTAGACACTTCATATGCGCTCAATTTACCAGCTAAAGACAGCTCAAGGACACTACACAGCACAAGAACGAGGTCTCACTTCTGAGTGTTATCAGAGTAGTGGTACACATCAAAATAAAAGTAGTAGAATTACATTTAAAAAACAAGAAATATTATATATATATAAATGTCTGTATTTGGTGATGATATAAAAATATAATATTGTGCCAAAAATATTGCAACAGTACACTGTATCAACTTTTCTCCCATGTTTAACTGATATGTTAAATGGATTATGAACATGTATAGCATAGAGGCTAACACCACTGCCCCCCACAAGGCGAGATGGATTCCCTAGGTAACAGCACCTCACTACACCAATTTTATTACCTTTTTAACATCATTACCTGTCTGCTGTTTGTATGGAAAGTTCTCTATAAATATAGTTGCTATAATTATTATTAATACATTGTCGCATTTTAAACCCAGTCCAGCACATTCAAGAGCGCGTTTAAAACCATGTTTTATGCTACCCAGCATGTACTTTGTGCCACATACGGTCACGCACTCTCTTCTGTAGATCTCTACTGTGGTCATAAAGGCTCGGCACAAACCAACACATCGACACAAAACCGCACGCTGCAGTCATTAGTCCCCTCAGCAGTGAATGGCCTCACCTCCATTCAAATGAACACACGCACACACACACTTCTTTTTTTTAAATCTACTTTTTGTTAGTATGATGTGTCTCTCTGTGTCTGTCAGGGCTTACAGCAAGAAAAAGTGAGAGGATGGTGATGAGGGGCATAAATGCATCAGTATAAACCATATCTGAGGACATTCTCAATGGATTTCTCCACTTTGCAGGTCAAACTTTGGTCTAGTCGAATAAAGCCATGATGCTTAGCCAAGATATAATCCTATTAGCCACTTGGTGAATGGGTTAAATACAGAGGAAGAATTTCGTGCTGTGGTGTGTTCATGTATGACAGAATGGTCACTTTCTCTTCATTTATTAGTGCGAAACTCAAGTAATATACTTTTAAAATACTATTGTGTTGTACATAAAGTGGCCCCTTTCAGTCATGCGTGAACACAGCAAAGCAGTGTGTGGGGACGGTACCTTCCTCAAGGGCACCTCAATGACGACACCAGCAGTTTTGGGATTCAAACCCACAACCTCCTGATTGCAGGGTTAACTGGTCAGGCAGCTAGTGACTATGTCTTCCCTATTATATTTTATAAATGTTTTATAAATATTATAATTTATAAATGTCTTTTATTTGGAAAAACAGCTCACCTTTGCACACAAAGTAGAAATCTTGCTAACTTTATCTTAATTATATGCTATACCTGATGCATATTCTCTCCTCCTTAATCTGTCTTTCTCCCTCAAGACTGCTTTGTTCTTTTTAATAAAACATTAGCCACAAAACAACATTTTTCAGAGGTTGTCTATTGTTTTTAAAAGACTACTTCCTCGTTCCAAGGAATTTCCTGGTTCAGCACTTAAAAGCGTGACATGTCGTAATTAGGATTTCCAAATTGGGAGGAAGGATCTGACTTTAAGGCAAATATTAGTCTTGTAGTTGTCCAGGAAAACACTTAGGTTTCACTTTTAGATGTTTGCTTTAGCTCGAACTCTAAAAACAAGAAATCTACTGTCTGAACTTTGTCTCTTCAGTTTTGGACTGGAGCTACAAGTCTAATGTACCTAAAAAGCAATGGGAGATTACACCCTACCATTTAGCATCACATGTGTGTCAAATCATCTCAATCATCACACGTGTCTCAAATCATCTCAATTATCACACGTGTCTCAAATCATCTCAATTATCACACATGTCTCAAATCATCGCAATTATCACACGTGTCTCAAATCATCTCAATCATCACACGTGTCTCAAATCATCTCAATCACATCGCATGAGTCTCAAATCATCTCAATCATCACATGAGTCTCGAATCATCTGTCATCACACGTGTCTCAAATTATCTCAATCATCACACGTGTCTCAAAACATCTCAAATGTCTCAAATCATCACAATCATCACAATCATCACACATGTTTCAAACTGTGTTTGTACTTGCTTATCTGGTTTCCACAAAGACCTTGCATGAAAGCCTATTGCAATAATACTTCATTAAGTGTTGCGTTCTCACCGCTTACCTCCCACTTTTAGCAGATTATAACATTCCTCGATTTTTTCTATTTGCTCTTCCATTTGCTTCATTCGACCAAAAGTCATGTGCCAAAGGTTTAACACCCCCAGTCAAACTATGTTTTGTTGATTTTTTAAGTGCAAATAAGTACATGTTCTCCACCATGAACATACTTAAATGCCATCATTTCCATTCATCAAGACGTTTTTTTCGCAATATGTTAAACAGTAATTTTGCATTAAAATGTGAAATGAGCAGAAGTGTGTCCTCTATAGAGGATGTGTACCTATTTATATCCAAAAAAATAAAAAAAAACATGTGATTTGTCCAGAAGTGCCCAAACTTTTGCATGTGGCTGTACAGATATTCCCTTTAACTCCTGTTTAATCAGGCGTATGGCAGTATAACACGCTGTTGACAGAATTTATCATCCAGTTCAGCCCACACTGAATCAGGAAAGGACAATTTAGTCCAGATCACAGAATTATTATATTTTATTTTTTCACTCTAAAGGATTTTATGTCATCTATAACATGTTCTTAGTTAGGAAATAGGTATGGTGAGAACTGTGCAATTTGAAAACTTATATAGTCTAAACAGCATTTGGGATGTGGGATGAAAGCACTGCTTCATGAATTAAATAGTTACAGCAGAATTTAATCTTAATTTTGGACAGCTGACTACTGATTTCTACACTTTCATTTCATTTTTAGTGTGTTGTATTTTATTTATTCAAGAACTAACGACACTAATATTGTCACTATGCCGTAATTCACCCGATGCTATTCTGTCAATGCTATTCTGTCAGCAGTTTTCGAGATGGCAGGCTGGCTCAGGTCAGCTTCAAACTAAATTTTTATGAGGGTGTGTCAGTTTTAGATTCAATAGTTTATGACAGACAGCTTGGACAGAAAGTTCTCGAACTAGAAATTCAGGTCCAATTAAAGTTCTGCCCTGCACTGCTAAAAGTAGTAGTACAGCCATCCTTACAGCCTGCAGTTTGCTCGTACTGTCGAGAACAGCACGTCATTCAGTTACTCAGAACTGAAATGAGCTGGGTGAGGGCAATTAGCCTTGCAGCTCCAGTGCAGAACTAAAGAAGTGCACTCGGCACAGTGAGCATGTCTTGGCTGACTGATGACATTTCAGGAATGAGTCAAAATACCAGCTGCAGTTTTTAGAAACACATGCTTGTCCTGAGTACAGCTTACGTCTTCATTTTAACCAATAAAACCGCTCCTTTGTGCACTTTTTTCCTGAAGATGCAGTACTGTGCAAAGGTCTTAGGCACCTGAGAACATTAAACTTAAAACGCCTTTCAATTCTGCGCAGTTGTGTTAAAACTCTAATCTTATAATAAACACAAACAACATTAATATAGTAAATAGTGGTTTTATTTGTGGCAAAGTGTTCTTTTAACCATTTCCAGACCTCGTTCCTCACGGACGCCCAGTTTTACTTGTAGCTCAATCAAATACCTGGTTTGGCTCTTTTTACTGCAGTAGATTAAATCAGGTGTGTTTCTTTATGAAATTTTATAAATCCACTGGAGGCTTAGAGCAGAAATCAGTGATCTTCTAACCAGTTCACAATATATAAACTACTGTTTAGGAAAAAGAGAGAAACTGTGAAACTCTTTACTGTTTACTTGTTTGTTTGCATTTATTCTAACAGTCTCTTATGGTTTTGCTGGCAGAAAGAAACCCACTGTTGATACAAATGGCTACAAAGAATTTGCAGAGATGCAAAGACTTTTTGCACAGGACTGTGCACACTTTGTATTGATTCCCTGACATTTGTCTCGGGCTGTACGGAGAAATTCAACTCAAGCCTAATTTGGACTAAGCGCTGCAGCCTTTGCCCTCCAGCCTCTGTCGAGAAATGAACAGCTTTCGCGGGGAAGGAATGGGCTCAGCTGGAAGGAGCTGCGCTCGCTCGGCATTAGTCATACGCTGGCTTGGCTGCGCAGAGCGGCATGTTACATAGATTTGACATTCAGCATAGATGGCTTTCGGTATTTTTTTTTCAAGACCCCTCTGTACACCATTGTTCACAAGAATTTCAGCCTTCTTCAGTTTCCATGGTCACCTAATATGCACCCGAGGGGATCGGGGAAAAATGGGATGAATTTATTCGTCCCCCGTCACTTAGCTTTAATTAACTGAAATGAGCTGGTTCTAGTTACAGCTGTTGCTCCGCTGGGACGCCGTTTCTCACGCTGAGGCCACTGGTGTGTTACAGTCAGCCAAAGACACAAGCCCCAATACAGGAGCTCAACAGCTCTCTATGTGTTTCACACTCTTAAACTTGGGTCCTCCGGCTCCTTCACCCACTTTCAGGGAGGTTCCATCAAGGTCGCAGGTTTGATTTTGAAAACTGATGCGGACGAAAAAGTGGTAACTTTACTCCAGCCATAGTACAACATCACTATCATCTTTCATACATGAACATCAAAGAACATGTACAGAGTACATATTGAGACCTACAGGCTGCTACTGTGATCCACTTAATCACTAATGGTGTACTGTAATCACAGAACACAAGAAATTCTTTATTATAATTTCTCACCTGACTGGAATCTTAAAGTACATTTTAAGGCAGGTACTGTTACCTTTTCAAACCCATGAGCTAGATTTTTAAAATTTCCATTTAAATATAAAAAATACTGTCGACTATATCCACATCATAAATACAAGAACGAAGTATTGCGGTACTTTTTGAGGTAAACCGTGCAACACTAGTCTCGCACTGAATCAGCTGAACGCAATGTGTTCCATATTTTCAACTGTAGCTATAAAGTTGTCCTCAGTCTTGTTTACATCAACACAACCACTGACTTCAGCCAATCACACGTCAGCAAGAAATAGCACGGCCAATCAGATGACGATGCTGGGTTAGGAAGGCTGGACTCGCAGTAGAGAAACAGAACTGAACTGTTTATGTTCCAAACATCGACAGAGAACCATTTTGTTTGATTTTTTTGTGTTCGTTTAAAAAGACTTCCAGGGACAGTTCAGTAATCACTGGATGCTGGTAGGGATGTGTCCCTACCGGCCCTCAATTCTACACCCTTGGGTTCCATAAAGAGAAATCAAGGAACAGTTCAGCCTAAAGACCTTTTAACAATACTCTCTAAGGGTTAAAGACCTCACATCAGGTCAAAGCAGATTGCAGCCCTTACCGTAACGATGAGACCTTTTTCCTGGAAGTATTTCACCAGCGGGACAGCGTTCTGTTTAAAGTTGGCTAGTCGCCGCTCGGTGGCCTTGGGGTTGTCATCGGGGCGACCCTGCTGCTCCGCCCGCTTCTCCAGGCGCTCCTTTAGACGCTGATTGGAACAGGACAGAAAGACCACCAGGTCTGGAGTACAAATCTGCAGAGGATAACAGTAAAAACAGATTTTACAGTTTACAGCCGCCACAAAATATACAGAACAAGATCAAACTATTGCGATATACTTTGCGTTAACTGCAGTGACAATGCTATAAATTTCTGTTCTCTGGTTCCACACAGCTGTCCTTTCAGTCTGGTCCATGTACACTTTGCATGAAAACACTCAATAATGAGGTGAACCCAAATGAGAGTGTGCATTCTGAACCTGAGAATAAGGTATGATGTTCTGTCTAGAGCATCACAGCTACTCCGGCCTTAGAGCTTCTCACAGTGTGCGACACCCGTGTTTAGATGAATGTCAGCCTGATTTTTCCCTTTCTTTATCCACCGGAAAATAAAAAGGCATGTTTCTTCCACCTTGTTGTCAAAGAAGTTGAGAGCCATACCTTTATTATAATTCCTCCCTTTGTTCCTCCCCAGACAGAGGAGAGTAATCTTAAGGGTGTTTAAAAATAGCATGGCCCAGTTGAGAATTCAACATAACAAGAACATCCCTAAAAATGAGACAAGCATATAAAGTGTGCTTCTTTTTTCAGCAAATTCTCTGCTAGCAGAAAAAAGCTAATTCAAACGAAGGCACAGGATGTGAAGGAACCACTTCCAGATATTTTCAGAAGTGTGCCAGGCACTTGCGATTCCACTCTTTTTGTCCATACTAGCAATTTTTTTGTCAGAGAAGAGTTTGCAAAATAACTCCCTGCCATTTCACCAAAAAAAGCAGCATCGTCCTCACAAAAGCAGGCCTGCTAAAGTCCAGTGGCAGTGTGTAATCAATAAATAATTCTCTAAAAAAGCAACTGTGAGGTGAAGGTGTCCAAGGATCATTTCCATGAACACCATGACTGACTGAGATGACAGAACACTGAAAAGCAAGAGGAGATAATAAAATGATATAGCTTAACACTCTCTGCTGTTGTAATTTTCACTCTCTGAAATGTCATCAAGAAATGTAAGTTCAAAAGAATAGCTGAAGTCAAGACAAGACCTGGAAGGTCAAGAGCAAAGCAAAACCTCCACATACCTGCCAAGGTCCTCCTGGAATATTTGGCTGAAATAATGATGGTCTCCGTGCGTAAATATTATGCACATTGATGGATCATCAGAAGGTGACCTTAACTTTGTTCTCACCACCAACGTCTCCAAGAACCATGTTGTACCTAAACGGTACTGTTCTGGTACTGAAGTTGTATCAGGTTTTGGTGTTCCAGTGTATCTCAGTCCGGTGACGGAGTTTCTGACTCAATTCTCTCCAGTTTATGGCCGGTCGTCCCAAAACCGCGTCCATGGAGTCGAACCGGCGGAGAGTTTTTCTGTCAGAGTCGCTTTTTGCTATTGTGGTCTTTGATTATTTATAGTCTCGTTTGAGTTTTTGTAATTTTTTCAGTATTGCTTAGCCTTAGGTACAAAGTTGCATTTCTCACAGCATTAAAAACTCCCACTGAAATGTATTTTCAGAACAGACAGAAGTGCCTGTACTTCATCTACTTCATTGATGTCCCAGTAGATTATATCACCATTATTATATTTTTTACATCAACAGTTAAAAAAAGGTCCTCTTTCCAAGTCCTTCTGTCCAAGTCCAAGATTTTGACCAATCAGAAAGCAGTGATGTGAAAAAATATACAGAATTGTCCTGGAAATGCCTCCCATTCCCCAGCACTTCATCAGCACCTGTTTCTTTTACTATAAAGCTTATGACCATTCACCATTTACACAATGTCAAGATGCACATTTGCACAACTCTTGTATTCATCTTCTACTGTGAATACGCCTAGACACATTTAGTCTTTTTTATATATGCTGTGATGTTCATTTTGTTTACATTTGCCCTACTTTCTACCTGCTAGTTATTGTCTCCAGAATGACTGAGGTATATTTCACTGCAAGCTGTTCATATGACAAATCATAAACATCTTGAAAACATCTGATAATTAGATAATCCAAAGACATTTTGGAATCGAATGCTGTGCTGTAATGAAACAAAAAAATGAAAGATACATCTGGATACATCTGGAGAAAACAAACAAGTAACCAACTGTTAAGCCATAATGTGGGTCTATTATGCTTTGGACATGTGTGGCAGCAAGCGAAACATTAAGAATGGGCATGGAGGGCGGAATGAATTTGACATAATATCAACAAACCCTGGAAGCTACAGTCCCACAGTCAGTAAGGAAATTGGGGGACAATTATGCAAAACACACACTAACAGTCAAAAGTTTTTAAACCGTTTCCTTTCTAAGATGAGAGAATCTGTAACAGTGCAGGTCTGACTCCTACTAACTGGTTGTTGGTGATGCAGAGTCAAATTCTAGACTGTCCTTTAACTTTAAATGCACTCGTTACTGTTTCAGCACTTAATAGCTCCTTAAATATCTAACACTTGTCTGGAGATCCACATTAAAATGATAATTATATTAGGTGTCTTTGTAGGTCAGTAGTGATTAATAAAAATGACATTTTTTGGCTAATATCGGAACTCAAATGATGAACATGCTATAAATTTATTTGTTAGTAAAGATTATTGAGTGTATTTAGTACATTTATTAAGTGAGTAATATGCAAATGTGGAAAATGTAAAATCAGTCTTGAACTACTTGAAAAAATGAAATATTCTGTGTGTGCGAGATGACATTTGATTATTTCTGAGGTGGTGAAAACGAAAATCAAGGAGAGAAGTGGATTAGATGGTGCTGGAGGAATGGTGCCCAAATCTTGGTGCCTTTTGATCAGTATTTTCAAACAAATTCGTCCAAATTACTAATTTTTGTGAGTTAATTTGCTAGCTATCTTGTTCATTTGTGTGATTTAGCTCTCTCTAACCTAGAATAAAAACAGTTACATAAGCCATTTAGCAATTTAGTGACTTCATCGCTGAATTGATTTTGACAGCAGCGCTTTGCAAGTCCTCTTTATTAATTTAACGCTCAGATGTTCTGAATAACAGGGTGTCCATCAGGGAAAATACCATGGGGACCTTTGTTTGACCTCACACAAAAGACGCCATGCCAGAAAAGCAAAAAGCTCCGATCCCCTGCTTTGTGCCCCTGACAGGTTAATGGCAAAACATCAAACAATCCCAAGTCCAATATTTACATGGAGACAGTAGCCGGCCCATTCGCTCGTATTCAAAAGGAATATCAAACACTGTCGTTAAATGTAAACGTTGGTAAAATGGCACCAGGCCTCCAAGCAGCGGAAATTGTTTTCCAGAAAGACAGAGAGGAACCAGAGTGTCCCGGAGGGGTGTCGCGAGGTTAGATAAAAAGAGGGGGAGAGCTATGTTTAGAAAAAAAAGTCCAACGTGGCATTTTAAAGGGCGCTGTGGCCAGAGGTCCTCAAGCCCCTGGAGAAGCACTGCCACTCCGGCCTCCTGGTGGGACACGGCAAAAGGGTGGACACAGCTGACCGCGTGCCTTTCAGTCTTAACGTCATTCCGATCTCAGGGCTTTGTCTTCAACAGAACTTTAACCAGGCCAGAATCCTTAAACAGGCCTGGATAAACTCACAAAGCCTGGATGAAATACATTATGTAGATACGTTAGACCTTTATTCATCTTGGTTGTATGAGGTGTTCCTTCATTTTAAAATTCTCATTCTCCATTTCAAACGTGCAATGTATTATTATTATTATGTGCAATAGTCTTACCATGTGCAAAATCATGTGCAGTTCCTTACTGGGTGTGCAATCATTATCATTATCTGCAATATCTTATTATTATTATCTGCAATGTGAATATTATGTCAATAGTACTGATCTACTACTGATCTCTATTACGTACAATAACAGACTCGGTTTAGAGAATAACTCCAAACCACTGTTGTGTTACTAGAAAATGACATAGCAGTAAGTTATTTATCTACAGTATTTATGCCCCAGCATTCTGTGTATATACCATAGTGCATTTGTTATAAAGTATTTAAAGTATTTGCAGTGTTTTTATTAGGGATGCACCGAATTGATTTTTTGTGCATTCTAATATTCTGAACGAAGTGCATGAACAAAGTGCATTCAGAACAAGTGCTTTAAAAACTGTTGAAAGATAGAACAACA
>JBBPCX010067255.1:0-13494 GCA_037974365.1 Hydrocynus forskahlii | reverse complement strand
GTGAATTGACAGCTTACTGGTTAGGCAAAAGCTGTTCCGACATCCTTTTTTCAATCAATTTTCTTACTTGCTACATCTGAGTGAGATGTAAATATGAGGTAATTTCCTGAAGGTTTCTTGGTAATTTGCTCAAATTATTATCATGGTCTATTCTAATGATCAGAAAACAAGCAAACAGGGTAGTAAAGACATTCAAAATACAGCTACAGAATATGAAGCAGGAGAAGTAAAGAATAAAACTGGAAATGAATAGAATATGACATTAGCATCTACTTGAAACAAAAGTAGACACAAGGTATCAAGGAAATGAGTTCTGATACTCACATGCCCATAGTATGTGCTTACAGCAGTGCGCAAGGGTCAGTATGGGTGCTCTAATGTGTCTGAATATATGCAGTCTCATATGCAGGAAGCTGTAATGCACTGTGTTCTAACACCTTTCTATTACTTCCACCATGAACTTACATGGTAATTTGTTATACAATCACTCTTTGGGAGGGTCTGGACAGCCTTTGCTCCTCATGCACATCAGTAAGCCTTGGGCACCCATGACTTTGACTCAAGTTCTGCTCCATTGCCCACTACCCATTTTTCTTGCTTCTAACACATCAGCTTTAAGAGATGACTGTTCACTTGATGCGAAATACATGTAATACCCATTAACAGATGCCATTATAATGTGACTCACTTTATCTGTCCGTGGTTTTAACATTATGTCTAATTAGCATTTAGAAATCAAAATGACATCTTTGGATGCTTTCACACACCAAGTAAGCCATGGAAGACGATAAAGTAAAACACTGGGTTGCTACAATTCAAAATTGTTTTACTTGTTTAAGTTACATAATATCCTCAAAAATTAATGAGGTTTATCGGTACTCTTGTCAGCAGTGGTGTCCTTTTAGCAGATCTATGGATTACAAATGATGTATTTTAGTTTTCAATTTCTTAAACCATTTCTTGCAATCAACTACACATACTTCTGAGGGTATGTGGAAAATATCACTACTGTGTTTTTTAAGTTCTTAATTTTCCAGCACTTCTTTCTGCTGTTGTCTGGTGGATTTTAGTGCCACTGTATATGCTGCCAAAAACATCATTTAGCAATTGCCATAATTATTTAATTCCATTTTTAGTGACTTCTTTCCCTTCAAGTGAACTGCTGCAGTTTGATGTACCAATGCATCTTTCTTTCTTTGTTTCTTTCTATCAATTTTTTTTACTGAGGAGCAGCTTGCAATGATGTCACCAGAGACCAAGCATGAATATAAGTGATCTTTATGGACATGCTAGCATTCTTTCTTGGCTGCAGGAGGCATGGTATCAAAGAAGCAAACTCATTTCATGTTTTTATTTCTGTTATAAAGGATTTATTGTTGATTTAAGGGTGACTTTTACTGCACTGTAATGATTAAATTCATTCTTGTATTGTAAGAAAGAATTACTTCAAGGTGTTCCAGCGCAAACTGAAATAATAAAAAAAATCTCTTCACTGGTATTGTGAAGCCAGATGGCCGACAACTTGACATTCATGTAGTCATTGACAAATGCAACATTTATTCGTCCTTCAAGCTTTTACATCACTGGACTTTCCAATATCCCACATGCAAAGTACTACTATGTGTTTTTGTGCTTCGTATATTCAGTGACTGTGTTGGGTAATTCTTTTATAATGGGTACAATTTACCTGGCACGCAGCTTACACACAGCGAAGTACATTGCTCTCTTCAACTTGGCTGTGTCTGATCTGTGCGGAAGCTCTGCTCTCATTCCAAAGCTTCTGGACATGTTTCTGTTTGAGAACCAGTACATATCTTACGAAAACTGTCTGACAAACATGTTTTTTTGTTTATTCTTTCATGACATTGCAGTCTCTTACTCTGCTAGCCATGGCCTATGACAGACTAATTGCTATATGTTTTCCTTTAAGGTATCATGCAATTGTCACAAAATCAGCAATGACTTTGATCATTGGCTTCATGTGGATTGTCTCCATGAGTGTAAATGCTCTTCTGGTAGCCTTGGTTACCAGACTGTCCTTCTGTAGGTCTACCACAGTTAACAGCTATTTCTGTGATCACGGCCCTATCTATAAACTAGCCTGCAATGATAATTCCGTAAATTCCGTAATAGGCGTTGTCTGTGTTGCTGCTCTGCTTTATATTCCATTGATACTAATAGCTCTCTCATATATTTGCATTGGTTTTGCATTGCAGAAGATCTCAAGGGGTGCTGAGCAAAGGAAAGCTATGAGAACTTGCACTTCTCATTTAATATTAGTAGCTTTGTTTTATCTACCAATTATTGGTGTTTACACTGCAGCTTCTACAACATCTTTAAATACGAATTTCAGAATAATCAATACTGCTTTGACACAAACTATTCCATCTATGTTAAATCCCATAATATACACACTAAAGACAGAGGAGGTTTTGCAGTCTGTTAAAGCACTCTATAAACGAACCAAAGTCAACTCTGTAATGGAAAGAACTCTGCAGAAGACTGCGAGGAACTAAAAATGACATGACAGCTATAAACTGGCCTCATGAGCCAAATACACATACTATATTCATTTGTGTTTAGTTATTACTGTTTCACTGATTAGAATATCATTGCATAGTCTAAAAGTCCAGGAAAGTCCAGAAATTTCACATGTATTTCTTAAGTTACATTACATTTATACTAGCAAGAAGACTGCATTATACAATTACAATGATTTGCAATTATACGCTATAAATCAGTGACATGAAATGGCAATACTTGGTAGCTACAATTCAAAACTGTATTACATTTACAGTACAATTTTTACTTTAAGAAAAAGATCAAGATCAATAGAGGATCTTTGCATTACAAATGACAGACGTGGATTGTACACTTCCATACATGTTCATTAGGCATCATATCAATTGGCCTACAGCAACATGACCTGTTCCATTATTTTTCTTTTGGGTTTTTTTTTTCTTTTACCGCAGTTTAAAGTTTATACATTTCTGTATAGAGGAAGCATCATTTTTCAGGTAATAATAAAATGATTTTTATATTCCATGTATCACAGAAGATATGTTTGTTCTCAAACTGTCCTCAAACCTTGTGTTTTTAGACAATCCTATTGCAATAAATCCTTATCAACAGCTGACACTACTCAGACCAATAACACAATACACATGAAAACTTTTCATAATGTTTTTGTCTTTGAAATATAGATGGGTGCCAGCCGTGCACATCATCATACCAGTACAGTGCAGATACAGTTAAATTGATGCAATTGTTAGTTTTCAATTACAGTGCAGTTTCACATTTGTTACAATTCAAGTATTACTTTCAAATGAACATAGGGTGCTTTACTCACATATCTTTAGAGCAAAATCTAGACGGAATGGTGAGGTGTTTGAGTCTTGACTATGTAGTTTAGGCAGCATAAATGTGGCAATATTAGTCATTAATACTAAATGCAGTGGATTCTGTGTGTTTTAGGAAAAATACTATATAACATACTGGACTAATGTTTTGGGGATTTTTTTTCACCATACTTTTTCAAAATTACCTGTTTATAGTGTGTTTAATTGAACCCAAATATTTGTATTTATTGAGGAAAATTATCCATGTCTGGAGGTTAGGGTTAGGCTAGGATTAAGCAGTTAATTTGAAAGTAGAGTCGTTTTAAGTCGACTCTCAGGCGTTTTAAGTCGGTGGAATGACAATAAGGTGTGGGTGGGTACCTTGTTTTATTTAAAGAACGGGGATCTGCTCAAGTCTGATCTACAAAATACATGTTTGTGAAAGTGTATAATGACATGGACAAAGGGGATTTCTAAGGATCTCAGTAAAGA
The DNA here is from genome assembly GCA_037974365.1 of Hydrocynus forskahlii. NCBI lineage: Eukaryota > Metazoa > Chordata > Actinopteri > Characiformes > Alestidae > Hydrocynus > Hydrocynus forskahlii. Next base: position 9,664 of record JBBPCX010067255.1, on the reverse strand, counting down.
GTTGTTGATGCTCATCAGACTGGAAAAAGTTACAAAACCATCTCTAAAGAGTTTGGACTCCAGCAGTCTACAGTCAGACGGATTCTGTAAAAATTGAAAAAATCAATACCATTCTTTGCCTCCCCACTGCATTTCAGTATAAGAATGTTATCCCCTCTGTAAGACATGGTGGTGGTAGTATAATGGGTTCAGTCTGTTTTGATGCATCTGGACCAGGATGCCTTGCCATCATCGATTGGACAATGAATTCTGAATTATACCAGCAATTTCTAAAGGAAAATGTTAAGACATCTGTCCGTGAACTGAATCTCAGGTGATGGGTTAGGCAGCAAGACAATGACTCTAAGCACACATGTCGTTCTACCAAAGAATTGTTAAAGAAGAACAAAGTTCATGTTTTTGTCGTCTCATTTAGTTGAGATTTCTTTATCCATCGTTAGGACTATCTTTAGGACTTTAGTACTTGTGTGAAATCCTGATCGTCTTTTAGCTAATATTTATGTAAAATACGTAACATAATATAGGGGTGAGAAACTTTCAACCACTTCTGTAGTAAAAATGTCTATTTGGAATTCACACATTAAGCTAAAAAACATAAATTTTAAGCAATTATTGGCGGTTGTCACTACAATTTGTGTGTACATTTTTGTTGGTGAAGATTCTAGCCACAGAACAAAGCTCTGTCATCATCAAATCTTTTCTCAGCTCATCCAGCTAGTTGGAGAAGAACTGCAACTCCAGCACTCCAGCAAGACTGTAGTGACCTTGGGCATCATGACATACCAGACAAATTAAACCTTATTGCCCCATGACTAAACTCTGCTCATCTCTCAATAGGCTGCATTTAAATAATGAAAAACAAATCACGGGTTTTAAAAACAACCAAAGTTTTCCTAATAACAGGTGTTTAACACAGTGTTTATTTGGCTGTGTTTGTTAGCTGGAAACTCTCATAAGGCTGTATATTTTAGCAAATGAGGTTGAGGGTAAAGTCACCAAGCAGTAGTACATAAATTGGAATAGGATTCTGATGTGTTAATCACTTTGCCAGTTATAATGTGTGAGTGCTAATTGCTAAAAGTGGTTTTGCTTTTTTTTGCACTTCTGATAACATTACATTACATTACAATCATTTGGCAGATGCTTTCATCCAAAGTGCCCTAACATCATTCAAGTTTCAAGACCAGAGGAGAGTGTGAAAACCAGAGGAGAGTATTAAGTGCCAAATCTTTATGTAAGAGTAATGCAAGAAGAAAGTGCATAAGGAGAGGGGATGAATATTCGAAGCTAGAGATGTTTTCTCCTGCTCTTGATGGCTTAGGCAGCTCATTCCACCAGTGAAGTACCACAAAAGAGAAGAGTTTGTTTACCTAGTGTGTAGGGATGGCAGAGTCAGATGATGTTCCTTGGAGGAGTGGAGGGAGCGAGTAGGAACATGAGGCTGGATGATGGGATTAAGGTCACTGGGTACAGACCCATATGTCACTCTGTAGGTGAAAGTTAGTGACTGAACTTAATTCGGACCTCCATGGGTAGCCAGTGTAGTTCAACCAGCAGTGGGGTAACATGCTACCTTTTGGGTTGGTTGAAAAGCAGATGAGCTGCTGCGTTCTGAACCAGCTGTGAGGGTCTTAGCATGCTAGCTGGAAGACCCACCAGGAGGGTGTTGTAGTAACTGAGGCGAGAGATAATCATGGCTTGTACCAGGAGTTGGGTGGCATACTCAGTCAGCTATGGCCTGATTTTATTGATGTTATGTAAGGTGAAGCGACATGGCTGAGAGACAGATGCAATGTGGTCAGAGGAAGATAGCTGGTTGTCAGTCATGACAACCAGGTTTCTCACCACCTTCCACAGTGTGGAAGTGTGTGCTGAGACAGTGTGGTCATACGGCGGGAAGAACATTTTATTTTCTCTCAGCAGCTCTGAGATCGGTGCACAGCCTTTAAATGGTTTCTGTCAACCATGGGTGAGGAATGCTAGAGCGAGCTGGTTTGATGGATAATGGACACAGACTATCCAGACACAAGCTTGATCTACACCCTGCATATTTGAGAATTTTCATTGTTACAAAACCAGCTTACAGCTGGTGAGTTGAATCAGTTGTGTCAGGAGCACAGACAACACTGACAAACTGTAGGGTAAAGATTTGTGTCATTTACACGTTTCGTCTATAAACAGTGCTTTACCAGGGTACACATGTTCATACACAGTGGAACGGCGTTCATTGAACACGTTCCTATTTTTCGTGAACGCTCAATTGAACGAGTCGGTTTACAAATTATGAACGCAACCGTGAGTGACGTTCACTCTCGCGAGACTGAACGCAGTTCACGTCATGGGAAGTTCGGCTCTTTTCAGAGAGCCGGCTCTTGTGGCACGGCTCCCAAAGAAGAGCTGGATCTTTCGGCTCCAAAGCAGCTCTTAGTTTATTATCAACTGTTGCCTCATATTTTAGCCTACCTTGGCATATATGAATGCTTTGTGTGTTGATAAAGTGGGTAGCGGCTCTCACTCGCTGGGAGTCGGCTCTTCTGATTCACTACAAAGAATCTGCTCTTCTGATTTACTACAAAGAATCGGCTCTTAGTAGCAGGCTAGCACAAGAGCACGCCTCGGCAGAAATACACATGGGAAATAAGCTTATAAATGGAAGGTATTTATGTTTAGTGCAGCTAAATACTGTATGTTTGAGTTTTAGAGCTGTACATTTTCACTAGTTTGATATGGTTTTAAAAAAAGACAATGGCTGTTTATTTTTAGTTATGTTCTTTTCTGAGCACTTTGAAAGACATGTCTTTGTCTTAATGTTTTCTGAATAAAAATTCCATATACAGTATACCTGCACCTCATTTTTTCCACTTTCAACATAACAGGATGCGTTGCTTAAGTGCTAAGATCTATTCTCAACCTCAAAATTGGTTTTTAATGTAAATTATGTCTGTGATTGTTCAGTCATATGACAGATTGAAAGAGAAGATTTAAGGAGGTTCCGAGGACGTTGTATTAAAGGACGTAAATGTAAAAAAAAAAACTTGTTCATTTTTGAGCTGTGAATTTTGTTCAAAATTAAAAAAAAATGAACTATGAACGTGAACTTGTTCATTTTTATTTGAATGAACTGTATTTTGAACTAGTTCTTTTTCAGTGTGAACTGGCACAACACTGTTCATACATGCCATGAAAATCCCAGACATGTATGCAGGGTGGGTTTTTGCCACTATAAAAACATTTAGAAGCCTTTTTTACTCACAAAAACTAAACAAATATTAATAAAGTATGAAAAAAACATTTTTGCCAGCTTTAATCTAAATATGTATTTCCGAGTAATGTATCAGCTTCGGTTAGCACATGAACCTCAGGGTAATCAATCATTAAGTCAATCAATCAGCCTTTATTTAAACTCAGAATACACTGACAGTGATCCTCATTTACAATATAATCAAAAGTTTACATCAAACAGAGACTGAAGTACAAATTAGCTGCAACAAAGAAAAAAAAACAGATAAAAGGTAAGAACAAATTGAGGAAATTGTATTTAATTTCATACTTGAGTGATTATAGACAAGTAGAATAAACAGATTAAAAGGCACAAATAATCAAATATTTACATTACCTTTACATTTACAGCATTTGGTAGACGCTCATGGGTGCTTTGTAGTCCACATGTCCCTCACGCTAGTATGCATACATGTAAAATTAAGAGCTGCTAATAGACTATTAGAAGATATTACCAGAGATCGAATCCACCAGGGCCCTATCAGATCACCCACACATAGAAGACAGTTTAAATTTTTTATTTTTTTTAAGTTTGAGTTAGTTAAGTTAGTTTATGACATAAGCATGTAGGTGTCCCTAAGTACTCTACGACTTTGGTGACAAAGCTAATAACAGTCTTGATGCATGTTTTTGTTTAGCTGTGCTTGAAGCTCTAAGAGGGCGAGCTGAGACTCGTGGTGCTGATTAATAAGATGGAGCTGGACCGTCTTAGGTGACCACCAATGTGAGCAGCCACAGGAAGCCAGTGAAGGGTCTGTCCATGCCAAGAATATCCACAGCCATTTCAAGGACACTAAGGATGTACGGCGCATGTGGCAGGGCATCCAGGCCGTCACCAACAACAGGGCATCTCCACATGCCTGTGATAGTGAGGCCTCCCTTCCAGACGTGCTTCTACGCATGGTCTGAAGCACAAAACAACATGGCAGTGAGGAAGTAAATCCCACCTCCCAACGACCAGGTACTCTGTGGCTGATGTGAGAAAAACACTGCTCAGAGTCAAAGCTGCTGGACCAGACAATATTCCAGGTTGTGTGCTCAAAGGATGTGCAGAACAGCTGGCAGATGTTCTCACAAACATCTTCAACATCTCTCTGAGCACCACTGTCATCCTAACGTGCTTCAAAACCACCACCATCACCCCGTGCCAAAGAAGTCATTGGTGTCCTGCCTCAATGACTATCGTCCCGTCGCACTCACACCCATCATCATGAAGTGCTTCGAGAGGCTCATCATGAGGCACATCAAGTCACAACTGCCTCCTTCACTGGACCCCCTGCAGTTCGCATACCGTCAAAACTGCTCTACAGATGATGCCATCAACACCACCCTTCACCTGGCCCTCACCCATCTGGACAAAAAGGACACCTATGTTAGAATGCTGTTCATAGACTTCAGTTCAGCATTCAACACCATCATTCCTCAGCATCTGATTGGGAAACTGAGACTGCTGGGCTTAAACACCTCCCTCTGCAACTGGGTCCTGGACTTCCTGACCGGGAGACGTCACTCAGTCAGGATCAGGAGCACCATCTCCAGGGCTGAACACAGGGGCCCCCAGGGCTGAACACAGGGGCCCCCAGGGCTGCTCTTCTGTTCATGCTGCTGACCCACGACTGCACAACAATGCACAGCTCGAACCACATCATCTAGTTCACCGATGACATGACTGTGGTGGATTTGATCAGCGGTAATGAAGAGGCAGCATACAGAGAGGAGGTGCAACGGCTGACGGACTGGTGCGAAGCCAACAACCTTTTCCTGAACGTGGAGAAAAAAAAAGAGATGGTTGTTGACTTCAGGAGGGCACAACGTGATCACTCCCTGCTGAGCATCAGCGGCTCCTCAGTGGAGACTGTCCAAAGCACCAAGTTCCTTGGTGTTCACATCACGGAGAACCTCGCGTGGACCCTCAACACCAGCTCTATCACCAAAAAAACTCAGCAGCGTCTCTACTTCCTGCGGAGACTGAGGAGAGCGCACCTTCCAGCCCCAATCCTCACCATGTTCCACAGAGGGACCACAGAGAGTATTCTCTGTAACTGCATCACAGCCTGGTATGGGAACTGCAATGTTTCAGACTGCAAGTCCCTACAGAGGGTTGTGAGAAGATAATTGGAGTCTCTCTCCCCTCTGTCACAGACATTTATACCACACACTGCATCTGCAAAGCCACCAGCACTGTGGATGACACCACTCACCCCTTGCATGCTCTCTCTACCCTCCTCCCATCTGGAAAAAGGTTCCATAGCGTACGGGTCTCCACTACCAGAATGGGGAACAGTGTGTTCCCTCAGGCCATCAGACTCCTCAACCGGAACTGAAGCATAATACACATACATACATACACATACACACACACACACACACACACACACACACACACACACACACACACACACACACCCAAGACCCCCATCCCCCCCATCCCCTCCCTTACCCAACTCAGACTTTAATTACTTGTTAAAATACTCTTTTTTTTATACTACACATTCTGTATAAAACACAACATTCTCTGTCATGTTGCTGCTACAAACTGCACAATTATGTTTATTGTTGTTTCAAAATTGCACAATCATATGTATTGCTGTTCTGAATGTTTTTGCACATGTAAACTCTGTAAACTCTGTTCTGCATCTTTGCACATATCTGCTGCTAGAATACAGTACCGTTCAAAATACTGTATTTATCCTCAATGTAGCTATTGTCAATTGCACTGAACGGTGTCTTGTCTCGTCTCATTTAGTTGTATTGTTGCTCTTGTGTTCTGTCCTGTTTGCACATGTTTTGTTCTGTACTGTTCTATCCTGCTCTTGTGTTGCACCATGGTCCTGGAGGATTAGTAGATTATGTTGTTAAAACACATTTTAGTCAAAGGTCTTAATATGAGTCTGAAAATAACCAAGTTACTCAAAATTGAAAGTGGAAACATCGTCCTATGATGATACAGTAGCGCAGAATGTAACAGCCACAACTAGGAAGTGGCCATTAACTAGAGAACAAGTTTACGTTTACAGCAGTTACCAGACACTTTTGTCCAAAGCGACTTCCCTAAATATAGGGGGCAGTCTTCCTGGAGCAACTTGGGGTAAGGGCAGGCATGTCCAAAGTCCAGCCCGTGGGCCAATCACGGCCCGCTGTCAGATTTCATACAGCCCACAGCTTCGGTCTTATAATGTGTTATTTATGGCTCGCTGACTCTGTCAGAAAAAATAAATCATAAAACTTTAAAAATGTAATTCATCCTTTTACCACACAGTAGCAGCACTATTCTAATGCTACGTCTGCCATGGCGACTGCAAAGAAAAAGAGAAAAGTTGGCACTTATTTAATTAAACTCTTGAATAAGATTTGGTTATAACTGTTAATGTTATGTACCTGTTTATGTGACACAAACTGCTGGTTTCTGAAAAAAATTGTAAAAGACAAGGGCAAAATTCACTTGTTTTAAACTTTAATGATAACAGACCACTTTGCATTACTTATAACTCCTGTTTAAAATGTTCATGAGGCAAAGATGTTTATCAATAAATGTAAGGTATTCTAAACAGTTTTTTCAATGTTATCTGACTCTCCAGACATGAATGAAAGGCAGAATTGTGTTTTCAGAGTTGTTCACGTCTGCCTGAGTGGCTTATATTTAGTTACATTGCCATTTGAAAAATAAAGGTAATTGTGGCAATGAAAACTGTTTTATAACAGTGTGTATTTTAATGTAACCTTTGTGGCTAAAAAAATGTCAGAAGAAACTATTGGCCCCTGGGCATCTTCACTTTATCAAATTTGGCCCTCTTTGCAAAATGTTTGGACACCCCTGGGTTAAGGGTCTTGCTCAGGAACCCAGTGGTGGACTGCTGAAGGTAGGATTCAAACCCCTGACCTCTTGGTCCAGAGACAAGTATCCTACCCACTAGGCCATCACCCCCCCAAAACACACCATGTTTTGTGCCTTCTCATCACAATGAGGCTCCTATGGTTCGTGATCACAGTTGACCTTCGAAATTTGCGGGTGTTACGTTCCAAGAGCACCTAAATAAACGCTAAATATGCCTCCAAATATGCTCCCAAAACACATTAATTTCATTTTAAACTCAGATTAATACATTACTCTGTAAAGGTAACCCCGTATCCGTACTGTACAGTTTACACTGAACTCCTGCACCGCTAGAATGTAAATACTGAGGTTACCCCTGTATAGACTGTACTGTAATTCATGCACAAGCATTTTCTTTGATATGCGCTGTTGTGGTATATGCAATATTCATCCCTTCCACTTGATGGAGCTAGGTGTTGATTTAAGATAAGTGGCTACCTGGGGAGAGGGACGAGAAGTACGGAGCTACAGAGACGTATGGATGTTCAGTTCCAGTTGTATGTGTGCTTGCACATTAGTTTAATGAATTGCACAAGTACATTATCTTTGTCATGAATTATGACACAACATATTGGCGACGAGGATGACTACCCTGCATTTAAGCCAGCCTGCGCCGTTTATACAAAATGTGGGCGATCCACCTATACCATTCAAGGAATGGATTCGCTCATTTGAGAACTTTCTCTTGGCAATGTCAGAGGACCAATTGCCTGATGCAAGAAAACGTGCTTTACTGATTCACTACCTGGGTGCTGAAGGTCAGGACTTTTATACACGTAAAGTTGAGAACGACACCTATGGAAAAGCTTTGGAAGCTGTACAGGAATTTTTTACACCCGAAGTGAATGTTGTGGCTGAACGTTACCACTTCAGACAGCGTGGTCAGCATGCGGGGGCAACTACAGACCAGTTCGTGGCAGCTTTGAAGGAGCTAGTTACAACGTGCCAGTTTGGAGAAACGGAAGAGGAGATGATATGGGACAAAATCATCAAAAACACAACTTCACCACGCATCAGGGAGAGCTAGCTCCTGGAGGTACCATTAACTCTAGCTAAAGCTTTGACAATAGCATGCCAAATTGAAACTGCCATAACTGAGGCTAAAGCTATGAGCACGACTGTAGCTGATGGGGCGGTTCATGCAGTACAGATCAAAGGATTGCAGCAGCACAGCAAATTCAAGAAAGGGAAAAGTAAATCGCCTTCAACTTGGCATGTACAAGGTAAAACATGTTACAGGTGTGGCTCAGCTCAACACACGGCTAACTTCAAGGATTGCCCTGCTAAAGAGGCACAGTGCAATGCCTGTAAAAAAGAAAGGACATTTTGCAAAAGTCTGTAGAGGCAGTAAACAGGTGCAGGAGATAGTTGTTCCAGAGGTAACCATTTTGAATGTTAATGCTGGTCATACTAGTAACATAATGTGCAGTTAAAGTGAGTGCACTGGGACTGGAGAGCCAGGACATTGAATTAATGTTAGACACAGGCTCAGCTGTGTTCATCTTACCAGAGACTGTCTATACAAAGTTCTTTCCTAAAGCTACACAGTAAAAATATACATGCTCTTTTAACTTAAAAAGGTTTGTTACCGCGCTGCCTTACGTTTTTAATTTAACTTGACAACGAAATTCATTTTGAAATAACTTTTTATATTTAGTCAACAAAAAATACTTTTGTTCTTGTTGTGTCTAAAAAGCTAAGTAAGTTGACTTGACAAACGTGTCTGTTGTTTCAGAATAAGAGCTCTAGTTGAATTAAATACTTGGAACTTGTTGTGTCACAAAAGATAAGTAAGTTAACTTGACTAACTTGCATGTTGGTTCAAAACAAGAATGATAGTTAAATTAAAAAGTATGATGAGACAAATTTCTTTTTTGCCATATTTATTCACATTCATTGCCACTGGTCTGTACCTGTGAGTGTGTGTGTGTGTGTGTGTGTTACATTACTAAATATTACATAATTGCTTGTGAAGCAGGGCCCTCAACCTTTGTAGAAAACTATTGGCTATGAACACTGTAATAAACAGTAAAAACAGTAAAAGAGCCTCACATTTGCCAAGTGTACGTCACTGTAATAAACAGTAAAAAACAAAGACCCCAACATTCTCAAAGTGCACATCACACATGGGTGCAAAAGGCATAAAACGAAAGTACAAAATTGCCACAAAAAAACCCCCAAGGTGTGGGTACACAACACTTTTTGGACCAAACCCATGTGCTACATTGTATACAAGGAATGCACTCATCAGATATACAAGTTGACAAGAGCCATATGAAAGGGCATACAGGCTATTGGTGCATGGCAGTTTCAAATCCTACTGTCACCGAGACTGTGCCTTAAAACACGTGTGTATATCTAAAAACAAGTAGTGAACCCATAAGGTTTTAACATTAAGATTAAACCAATTTACAGACAGTAGTTTATCCAGGGTACATCCAAACAGGAGCAATGCTCCCTTCTGCTGGTATATATAGAGGGGAAAGTCCCACAGCTAAATTGGGTTATACC
>JBBPCX010067254.1:0-13496 GCA_037974365.1 Hydrocynus forskahlii | reverse complement strand
ATGTATATATATATACGGCATTCACGTTTACCCTCAGAGTCCAGAGCATTTTAGCAGCTGTAAAGAGGGACCAACTCCATATGAAAGTCTATGTGTCTGAATGCAGTGTCATTAAAGTCCCCGTTGGTGTAATGGTCAGGCATCCCATTACTTTTGTCCATATAGTGTATGTTGACTTGTGGGAATTTGTACTGTGTTTTATATTTCAGTTTCTTCTGAAATCAAAACACTGCTGTGATGATTTGATCGTGTTCAGCCACAACAGTACTGATGTTGAATTAATCGTCCTGGAACATCCAAAATAGCAGCTGCGAAGGGGGACCAACTCCATACTATGAAGTCTATGTATCTGAATGCAGTATCATTAAAGTCCCTGTTGTTGTCTATATTATATAGACAAAAGTAATGGGACGCTAGACCCCTGCGTAAACCATCCGAGACTTGGAGCTGCGTGCTTCGCGCAACCACGAGCACAAAGAACAAAAAGCAACGAACTTTAAAAATAAAAGGATATAAAAAAATATATATACTGCTCAAAAAATTAAAGGGAACACTTGAACAGTCATACCGTTGTTTAAGAGTTCCCTTTAATTTTTTGAGCAGTCTATATATATAATTTTAAATTCATCTTAAATAAATTAAATGCTTTACATTTTAAAGCATTTCCAGCAAACCTATCTATATCCAGATAAAACTGACCTCTGGCTTGACCAAGTCAACATGTATTCAGGCATATTCAGTAGCAATATTTGCAAGTTTTTCACACGAAGGAGCCCTTCGGTAGCTCATGTAACCTGCCGCTCCAAGTCTGTGGTCTGTCTGCTGACACAAGATTATATAAAGGTCTCCACAGCAAGTACAATGGAACCAAGACAACCAAAGCAAACATGCATGCACTACAGTGCTCATCAGCAACTTAAGCTGGAAAACAAAACAAAGAAAACCTACAGAATAAACTTTGTGTTCCTTACCTTTATGGCTTATTATGACCCTGGGTACATGGTGATGGTCCTCCTGTGTGGAGCAGCCCACCTGAGTTAATGTTAAAGCTAGCAGAGCGGTGTACAGTGCTGTTGGAGGCATGCTTGATCTGACTGTGAGGAAGTGTCAGATCAGTTCTTCTACACTACTGTAGGGGCGGGGCCTTCGTGGCTCAACATTTATCATCAATGTATGAGCTGTCATACAATCTTTATGTATGTTTGACCTGCATAATTTTACATCACTTTTTAACAAAGGTAACTGGTCTAATCATCTAGGCACCTGAAATGAACTACCTGGATATATGTGCATCCAGCAGACATATTCCATGTAAATGAAATTTTATGACATTTGACAGCCAATGTATATGAGGACAACAAGAGGAAGGCCTGAAAAAATAAGAGCTATGTGGACTTCAGAGACCCTGAAAGTACCACTCTACCATGTGTGTCTTCAAAAATATGATTCAGAGCAAAGCCTTCGCTTAAGTATCACAGACCAGTGTATTCATAACAATTTCGTGCCAAAATGTTGTGTGAGAAAGCTTTCCAAGGCATTAAACTTCCTGTTCCATTCACCAACACAGAGAACAAATTTGGCCTCGGTCAGTTTCTGTAGAACAGAGTCCCCTCTGAGGGACTTTGCTCACTTCATAAAAAATTAATTATGTGGATTTTTCAGGAGAATTCTCAGGAGAATTCTCCATTAATAACGGTGTAATGATGGTTTAATGATGGTTTTGCGATAAAATGCTTGACCAACACATATGGATGTGATGTTTGGCTGTCCACATACTTTTGGCAGGTTTTTGGCATAGTGTAGAAACATGTCAGAAAATGTCAGATCTGAATGTTCTTTCTCTTTGTGCTGCTTCAAAAGTATAATTACAAGCTAATGATGGAATATATAGCTTTTTGTCAGTCTGGAGTTTTGTCAGCTTGAATTTCCTCATGTGGTTTTGTCAGCTTGGATTTTTGCAAAACGTCAGAAAAACCTGTATCTTTCTAGTTTATCACCCGTATCATTTAATATGTATATAAGGTGCCACATATGCCCCAAAAGACAGCTAGATATATGATAATGGATAAATATTATAATTCCTCATAGTAATTAAACTAGCATAGCTCCATCATGACACCTAGTGTCAGTTTGTACATACAGTTCTGTGTGAAAGTCTGAGGCACCTGCGAAAATAATCTTTAAAAGCTGTTTAGAATTCACATTATTATTATTAAATATACTACATAAAACTAAAAAGAATAAATACAAATATCATCATTCAGTACATAGTGATTTTATGTTCAGTATATCAGTGTGTTCCTGAAGTCCAGTAATACTTGTAGTTGCTGTCAGAGGGGGTTCCATTACTGTACAAGCAATAGGGAAGTTTATGACATGAGGCCTTAAAAGGCCATGGAGCAGAATGAGCACATCAACTTTGGAAACCCACAGATCATTGTGACCTTAAACCATTTCCTTTTTTAAATTCCCATTAAAGATCCCACAGATTAAAATACGTATTTTACAAATAAATAATTACATGTTGTTTTTGTACATGGGAAAAAATGTGCAATCATGTGCCATTTCAGGGCATGTCAACACATGTGATCACATATTAGTAATAATGTTTTGTATTTACACACTTCACATGTGAAATACAGTGCTATTAAAAAGTATTTTTGGTGTTCTACATTTGCATATGTAATTTATATATGCAAATATATTGATTTGTACACATTTGTCACATTAAATGGTTTTGGATCCTCTTATAAAATACTACATAAGACAAGGAGAACATGAAGAAACACAAAACATTTTAATAACTAAAGAACTGTGTAAAAAATTACCCCTAACTGTCATGTCGGGTCTCCTTCTTTCTCTCCTTTCTCTTGCCCAAGGGACAGGCGCACACACACCAAGGGTCATTGAAATGCATTTTTTCTTTATTTTACCACACAAGAAACCAAAACTGGCATGAGAGCCAGAAACCCAAAAACTCTAGCATTTCAAAATGCAATGTAATGGACTCATAGAATGAGGGTTGACCGACAACCCATGTCGGTCTCAACCAAATTAAAATACACCCAATAATTACCCAAAACCCAATCACAAAACACATACAATTACTCCTGAGTACACTGGCAGCTGAGACTAACTCAATCCCAGTGTACTCAGGATATCAAAATAAAAGTCACAAAAACACAAAACCCAAAAAAACAAAAACAGAAAAAGGACGGCCTCTAGCAGCTTCCTACATAATTGTCCCAAGCCCTGACACTAACTAGTCTTAACGAGCCAGAACAGATGCAACCAAATGCTGGAAAACGGATCTTAACATCGCTGTAAAAGAATTTTGACCCAGTTTTAATTCTGCAAATTGGAACATTTTCAGATATTAATTTAAGGTCCTATCTCAGCAAGTTACTACAACAAAAACCTTGTTTCTTTCTTTTCATTATGTTTCCTTCCTTTCATTTGCATATCCAGACTAAAGATGAGCTTCAGACCACAGACTCATGACCAGACATTCTCCTGCAGGAGTTTTGTCGAGCAGAATTCATATTTCCATCAATTATGACACGTTGCCCTGAGCCCTGAATCTTCAAAGCATTCTCAACACCATACTGCCACCACCATGTTTCACTCTTGGTATGATGTTCTTATAGGTGGAATGCTATGGACAGAATACAGCAGATCTAACCTGACGTCTGTATCAGATGTAACTGGAAAGTTCTGCTTTTTTTGAGTCCATAGGACAGGCTTGTGGGCTCATCAATGTGTTTTTTATGAGCCTTTGTGCTCTTCATGGTAAAAGTGTTTTTTGCTCTTTCAGGTGTACCACTTTTGCCCAGTCTGTTTCTAATGGTGGAATCATTAACACTAATCTGAATAGAGCAAGGCCTGCGGTTACATAGGTGTTCATCTGGGCTCTTTTATGACTTCTTGGATGACTTGTTGCTGTGCTCTCTGAGGTACCCTGGTAGTCCAGCCACCTCTGGGAAGATTCACCACTGTTTTGTCCTATTGGAGACGATAGCTCTCTGATATCTGCTGGACTCACAAAGCCTGAGAAATGTCTTTGTATCTCTTTTCAGTCTGATCCACCAATCAGTACTAACATTAAAATCACCTGCCTAATACCATATAGGTCTTCCTCTTGTCACCAAAACAGCTCTAACCTTGGGCTTCCTTGGACCATTTTGGTAACCACTGAATACCAGGAACACACCTGTTGTTTTGGAGATGCTCTGAACCAGTCGTCCATCACAGCTTGCCACATGTCAAAACTGTCTCCCTCCTTTCTTTTGATCTGATGACTTTTCAGAGAATACCCTTAATCAGTGAGTGCTCCAGTGTGTAAGAGCAGAACTGGACCACTGCCACCAAGATTCAAAGATTCAGCACTTCCAGACTGAGACAGGGGAGAGACAGAAAGACAAAGACATAAAAAGAAGAGAGGAATACAGAAAGGTACACAGACAAAGACAAGTACAGAAGATAAGACAACGAAAGACAAGCTGTTGGTGTCCACTGTTCTGGTCATGCAGCATCCTGAATTAGAGGAACCGGCCAAGCCACAGCCTGTAGCGCAGTGTGTGATGTTCTTCTGTAAGGGAATGATACTGGGGATCCTGCTGCTGCTCTTCATTTGGCTCATGGTTTTGGTCCTCTACACCAAACACCTTCAAGGTATGCAACTCTCTGTTTGACATTCCATTATCTGTGAAATTGGATTAAGGTTCCGACAAATTTTTTTATAGATTGCAGTAAGTCATACAGTATTAGAAACCACACAGATGAGTCTATTACAGATTATTAAACAGGACAGGATTTCAGGAGCGTGTGAGATAATAATGGTAACTGGTGTCTGTAAGATTAGCTTCATAGCTAATGTAGCTACAAGTAATGCAGTGAGAACAGTAAGTCATACAGTGTCAGAAATCCCATAAACAAGCTGCATTATCCTGGTAGGGTGAAAAAGTAAAGAAGCAAGAAGACTTGTTTTGGCTGATGGACTATACTTAGATAAAAGGGTTAATAGCATGAATTCATTTTTTGGCCAGAATATATCCTTTTGACGCTGTATTCTGCTTGACAGGGATAATATTTACCACTTAAACAGGAATCAATTCATCAAATTAATTGTTTAAGATGTAAAACAAAAATTAGTCATAATAAGAACCAATATACTGAGGGTGGAGAGACACAGTACTGTGCAAAAGTCTTAGGCGCCTAAGAAAAATATACTTAAAAGTTGTTTACTATCAGGCAGTAATGTTAAATTTGTGTTTAAACACCAATATTACAATAATTGCAAATAACATGAATACAGTAAATAGTGGTTTTATGTACAGCATAAGTGTTCATTTGACACGTATGGCCAGTCTGTCAATAAGTTTGTTCATGAAGGCCTTCTCTTGTTAGTTCTCTTTGGATCGACCAGAGGAGGATGCCCCCCTTCTGAGTCTTGGTTTCTTCCCGTTTTCTTCCTCCAGCTCAGGACTCTATAAAGCTGCTTTGTGACGACCTTGGTTGTAAAAAGTGCACTATAAATAAATCTGAATTGAATTTAATTGAAATCGCTTAACCATTTTCAGGCATCTTTTGTCACGGAAGCCCAGCATTATTAGTAGCTGGGTTTGGCTCTTTTTACTTCATGAGATTAAATAAAGTGTGTTGCTTAAGGAATTTTATAAATCCACGCAATGACTGGAGACATCAAGCAGAAATCTGGAACCAAATTTGCGTTCTTCTAATCACGTCATAAAATATCAACTACGTAAAAAATCTTGATACCTTTCTTGTTTGTTTAAATTTATTCTCGTGTTTGCTTGTGTTTTGGCTGGTAGAAAGAAACCCACCGTTGATTTAAACAGCTTGCAAACAATTTGCATTGGTGTCTAAGACTTTTGTATAGTGGCCCATATGTAGAGTGTTATATGGGGAATGGGACCCAAAGCAAAACATTTTACTGCCAATATACTATTAAATATATCAAAAGACATGTGGATTTACGTGTGGTTTGGATAATAAATATCTCTCTCTGCATGGTAGACGTTGGGACCCCTGGTTTCTATCATCATCATCACCGCAACAAAAACGTCAGCTGCCGATTGTCTCTTCAGTGAACTTTTTCAGACCATCCTGAATTATTCAGCAACTGATTTATACCAAAACTGGCCGAATTATTCTTTGAGAACAAGTCATCACGCAAGAAAACTGATGGTAATTTGGTCATACTACCACTAGAGGGCGCTGTGGCCATTCAGTCAGAAAGGACACTTTGTACTCGGGAATCGGGCAAGAAAGTCATCAAATAGTTTCCAAATAGCTTCTTTTACTTTTGAGGCCTAGGATGGTAGACTCTTTTAGGGCTGTAGAAAGCGGTGTATATTTAAGAAGGTATATTTTGAGACAGCTGGTAGCCTAGTGGTTAGGACGTTTGCCCTGCGATCAGGAAGCCGGGCGTTCGAATCCCATGACTGCTAAGCACCTCTGAGGTACCCTGAGCAAGGTGCCGTCCCGACACACTGCTCCCCAGGCGCTGTGTTCCTGCAGCTTCACTTGGTGAATGGGTTTAATACAGAGGTGGAATTTCGTGCTGTTCGCACTGTGTGCTGTGGCGTGTTCACGTATGACAGAATGGTTACTTTCACTTCAATTTATTGTGTCTTTCCTTGGTCATTTAGTGATTATTCCGAGAATAGATAAAGTTCACAGAACGCAGTAGGAAACATCGGTTTCATGGCACTAGGTGGAAGGAATGTCACAGTTTCATTGTAGAACATTTTGACTGAATTATAAAATTCAGTCTGTTAAAATTCTGTTGTAGCCCTTTTATGCATTCGATGTAACACTGTATTGATTTTAGTGCTTCAGTTGTTCAACTGAGGCTTTTTTTTAGCTTCATATTTTCTCATTTATTCTCTCTTTAAATGCTCTTTAACAGGACCATCTGCATCCTATAGAATTAAACAGATTTCTAGTTCCTGTTGTCAAGACTGATGCATACAAATCACCCAGTTTGAACTGATTATGTTTGTGATGTCACAACATGATATTCACACATGATCAGCCACATCAGTTTAGCTAGCACTGAAGTGATATGGAATATTGTTCCAGCAGAGTTATTTGAATGCCTGGAAAGCTGTTTTTTCAGAATCACAATACAGGACAGCCAATCAGAATAGAGGTCCTTTGCATATATCGGTTCTACAAAGAAGTCTGTCTACTTATGCATTTTTCTTATTTGTTCTCTCTTTTAAATGCTCTGATCCTGTGTACCCCTGGCCGTTATTATATCACCTGCAACTTCACTTTCTAGAATTCTGTAGAAATAAACAGACTTTTTGTTTCTGCTATTAAGTCTGAAGTATGCAACTGACCTCTATTTTGATTGTCTATCTTGTATTGTGATTACACAAAATGTTGTCCAGGCACTCTAATAACTGAAGCAACACTCTGTTGCATATCACTTCAGTGTTACATATCACTTCAGTGTAGCCACTGGAATTGGAAGCCATTGGAAACATTTGCAGTGTTTACATTGCACATCAGGTGCTGGTTGGTCCTTTGTGTTCCTTCAAGGGTCCTACCACTCTCTTGTGTCACTTTGGATATTGGTAAGACTTTCAAGAAAAGAGAAGAAACACATTGAAATGAACCTCCCACCTCCTGTCAGCAAAATGAAACCTGATCCTCCCTTTCAAAATGACCTGCCTTCAAGACTGGCTCTGTGTACATCACACTGTTTTGTTCCACAAAAACAAAGAAATTTCATTTTTTCTTGATCTGACCCCTTAAATTAGCCCTATATCACTGGAGGACCACAGTTTTGGATAATGTACATTAGAGGGGACTAAAGAAATGAGATTCAAAGGCAGATTTGTGCAGTGCAGAGGAATAAGGAGGGTTTAGTTTTGTCGAGTGTTTGCAAAGTGAAGAAAGCAGCTCGAACCCAAGAAAGCAGCTCAGCGTGACAGATTATCATGTCTTTTTGAAATTCAGATGCTGTGGTTGCCAGATATGTCAGCACAGCTCTTCGTTATAGAAAGCTGCTTGGCGTACAAACCCTTCTGGGTGAAATGAAGGGAAAGTCCTCTTTTGTTTGTGTATGTGTGTGTGAGCAAGCTTTAACATGTTATGTAACTGAGAAGCAGTGACTAAGTGTAAATGACGATGCTTTTGTAGCTGCATTTCCGGCAGCAGCAGATTTGATGTGCACTTGTGTACTAAATGTGATGCCCTCATGTAGTTTGTGGTGAATAAACATGATTTTGAACTGTCACACGCACACACACAGACACACACACACTCACATAATCTGCCATTGGCAGATTACATATATAAGAATGATGCAAAAGTCTTAGTCACTTGCAAAAAAAAAAATTTAAAAATGTTAAATGAGCAATAAGTGTTTTTTTTCACATTATTATTACTAAATATACTACATAAAACTAAAAAGAATAAATACAAATATTATACGGTAAATAGTGATTTTATGTTCAGTATATCAGTGTGTTCCTTGTGGAAGTCCAGTATTACTAGTTTCCATCAGTTCCCTGGTTTGTCTTAATCAGTCCTTTATTAAATTAAATCAGGAGCTGCTGATGGAATTTCACAATTCCAAACAACGGCTGGAGGAACCGAGAAGGAATCTGTAACTGAACCTGTGTTCTCCTCACCAGCTCATAAAATATCATCTACTTTTTTACAACCAAAACAAATCTTGATACTTTAGTACTTTTTCCTACTTTTTGTTTGTTATGTAAAAGCATGAGTTACATAAATAAATAAAATGTCACCATAAACCTATGTACTGCTGACACCTATTTTAGACCCGGGTTTCTCAACCACTGGGCTGCGGACCACTGATGGGCCACGAAGGCTTTTGATTGGGCCATGAATCTAAAATAAAGACAGGCCATTGGTCCGCAATTGGTTATTTAATATCATCTAATGTGGCCGAGTGGGCATTGGCAACATGCCGTGATAGATAGGTGGGCCGTAATGTTGAAAAGGTTGAGAATCATTGTTTTAGACAACAGGGTCTGTTTTCACAAACTGGAGTTGGCCTGGAGTGCTGATCTACAATCAGTTTTTGAGTCCTAAACCACATCCACAAGTCCACATCACCGTAGTGAAGAGCTGGAAGTGGTTTGAGCGGGTTGGGAAATGTTTTGGTGGTGTATTTTTATGGAAAATAATTTGGGTGACTATTGACCTCAACGTTAGCCTCACCGTTCTCGTTCTAAACTGAATGAGCAAAAATTGGAATTTGTTTTGACTGATCAACAACATCTGTGGTGAATTTGATTAAAGTGTCTGAATATGTTGTAGGTCCCTCACAAGCATCTTGGCATAGATTCTGTGAGTCTCTGGAACTGTGCATTCTTCCAATAGATATTCGCTCTACTGGTAATTTGATGGTGCTGGAGAGCATCGATATGTCAGTGTAAAATCTCCTGGGTGTTCAACTGGATTCAAGACTGGTGACTGTGAAGGGTGCAGCATATGATTAATATAATTTTCATACTAATCAAACTGTTTGTGAACTCTCGTACCCTTTGGAGGGGGGCACTGTCATGAGACCGCTCTCATCAGGATAAAAATGTTTCGACATTTGATAAATATGAATCACAGTATCAAGCATTTCACTCGGCCAGTACAGTTCACTTGATGTAAGCCACACATTACAAAAGACAGAAGATGTAAGCAAGGGCGTAGGTTTGATTTCAACATGGGGACACTAAAGACGTACGGAACATCTTTCATACATTAACATGTACATAGTACATGTACATAGTACAAATGGAACTGACTGGAACCTTGAAGTTCACATTTAAGGAAGGTACTGTTACCTTTTCAAACCAATGATCTAGAAATGTGTATTTCCATCTAAACATAAAAAAATACTAATATATTCACATTATATTCACATTATAAATACAAGGACAGGGTATTGTGGTATTTTTTGATTATCGGTACACTGTGCAACACTAGTCTCTTGCCGAATCAACACCAATGTGTTCTGTATTTTTGAGTGCAGTCCTCCTTCTCGCCTACATCCACACAAATACTGCACTGAGCTTTGGAGCTTTTTAAAGCCAGACACAGTTTCAGCCAATCACACGTTAGCCAGAAACAGCACAGCCAATCCTGTAACGATACTGGGTTAATAAGGCATAGAGAAACAGAACTGTTAAACATTTGTATTCCAAACACAACTACTTTATTTGACACTTTTAGTTTAAAATTATTGCTAGGGACAATTCTGTTGTTACTGGATATTGGTAGGGAGGTGTCCATACCATCCCTAAGCAATTCTACACCCTTGGACATAAGACAAGCGCCCATTTGTGGAGAATATGGTAAAGGCTGACTCACCCTAACCACATCATTTTTTTTACAGTGCCACAAGTATTCACATCCCTTCACGTCTTCCACTTTTTTGAGTTACTTACTTATTCTATAATAGATTTTAGTATAGTTTTCTTTTACAAAATCTACACAAAATGTTCCATAATGTCAAAGTGAAAACATTTTCTAAGATTTGTAAAAAAATGCAAACAGTTAAACACAATATGTACATAAGTATTCACACCCTTTGCTATGACACTCAAAATCAAGCTCAGGTACATACAATTTTCACTGATCATCCTTGAGATGCTTCTACAACTTCATTGAAGTCCACCTGTGGTAAATTTAGTTGATTGAACATGATTTGTGATGGCACATATGTGTCTCACAGGTCTCACAGTTGACAGTGCATATCAGAGCAGAAGCCAAGTAATGAGGTCCATGGAATTGTCTGTAGACCTCCAAGACCAGATTGTGTCAAGGCACAAATCTGGGGAAGGGTACAAAAAAAATTCGGCAGCATCTCAGGTCCCGAAAAGCACTGTGGTCTCCATTATTCGGAAATGGAAGAAGTTTGGAACCACCAGGATTCTCCCAAGATCTGGCCGCCTGACCAAACTGAGTAATTAGGGAAGAAGGGCCTTGTTCAGAGAGGTGACCACTAACCCAATAGTCACTAAGGTGGTCCCTTGTGGAGAAGAGGAAAACCATCCAGAGGGTCAACCATAGCTAACGCACTCCACCAATCAGGCCTTTACGTTAGAGTGGCCAGGCGGAAGCCGCTCTGCACCAAAAGGCACATGGCAGCCCGCATGGAGTTTGTCAAAAAGCACATTAAGGATTCGCAGACAGTAAGAAGCAAAAGTCCTCTGGTCTGATGAAACCAAAACTTTTTGGCCTCAACTCCAAGACTCATGTCTGGAGAAAAACAGGCACTGCTCATTACTTGGTGAACACAATCCCTACTGTGAAGTGCGGTGGTGGCAGCATCTTGCTGTGTATTGCCCCCTTTAACCTTAATGACAGCTTGACGTCTTTTGTGCTAGTTGTAGATGAGGCTCTTTATCTTCTCATACGGTAAAGCTGCCCATTCTTCCATGCGCAGCTTCCGGGCTGATGAGTGCAAATATTCTTCCAGTATTTTTTGATAACTTACTGCATTCATCTTGCCATCAATTCTTACCAAATTTCCTGTGCCTTTGTAGCTCACACATCCCCAAAACTTCAGTGATCCACCACCGTGTTTCACAGTAGGAATGCTGTACCTTTCATCATAGGCCTTGTTGGCTCCTCTCCAAATGTAGCATTTATAGTTGTGGCCAAAATATTTAATTTTAGTCTCATCACTCCAAATGACTTTGTGCCAGAAGGTTTGAGGCTTGTCTCTGTGCTGTTTGACATATTGTAAGCAGGATACTTCGTGGCATTTGCTTAATAATGGCTTTCTTCTGGCAACTCGACCATGCAGCCCATCTTTCTTCAAGTGCCGCCTTATTGTGCATCTTGAAACAGCCACACTACATGTTTTCAGAGAGTCCTGCATTTCACCTGAAGTTATTTGTGGGTTTTTCTTTGCTTTCCTGGCAGTTGTGGCTGAAATTTTAGTTCTACCTGACCGTAGTTTGGTTTCAATAGAACCCCTAATTTTCCACTTCTTAATTAGAGTTTGAACACTGCTGATTGGCATTCTCAATTCCTTTGGTATTTTCTTAAATCCCTTTCCTATTTTATAGAGTTCAACTACCTTTTCCCGCAGATCCTTTGACAATTATTTTGCTCTCCCCATGACTTAGAATCCAAAAAACGTGCAGCACTGGATGAAAGATGCAAGGGTCTGTCAGTAGTCCAGAAACTCATTTATACACCTTTTATACACACCCACTAATTACAAGCAAACAGATGACAAACCTTTAAAAGCCATTCAAGATGTGTGCATGTTATCAGGCCAAATCTCCAGGGTATGCAAACTTTTGATCAGGGTCATTTGGGTAGTTTGTGTTGTGATTATGATTTAAAAAGAGTAAACACAGTTGCTTGACAATAAATGGCTTCAGCCAACCACTAACCATGAGTGAAAGAAAAGTTTTTGTGTTATCATTCACATTCTCTGAAAAACGGTTAAGAAATCTTAAATTTGGCCAGGGTATGAGCACAACTGTATTCTTATATTAGCTTGTAAAAGCATATACTGCTCAGCTAAACAGGTTTTAAGACTTTTGCACAGTACTGTAGGTGTAATGGTAAGGCATCCACATCCTATATAGTCTAGAGAGACACACACTCACAGTTGTGGTGCATCAGTGCCTCCTGAATCAAATCCCTTGTGATGGAGCAGCGGAAGCTCCATTGCCTGCAGGGAAAAACTTAAATAAACTGCAAAATAGATGTTTCTTCTTGTCTGCTCTTAGGCAGCTCTGAACTGGAAAACTGCAGTGGGCACAATCGCTCTCCTCTCGTCTTGAGCTTCCTCTCCGCAGCACTAACCTGATTAGTAGAGAGTGTGATGGATGAAGGCACTTTGGAGGGGGTGGAAAGGCTACAAGGAGACAAACGATTATAGATATAAGTAAAAGTAAGGAGTGAGACATGAAGCACTGCTTTTTTCCCCTAATCGCAGTAGGAACCCCCTCATAATTGATATTGCAGGAGAGAACTGCAGTTCACCATGACAAGCACAAGCTGATCGAATTAATTTGGCACAACTTCTAACAGCTGAGTCAGAAAGAGAGAGAGAGAGAGAGAGAGAGTGGGGGGAAGAGAGATTAAGTGAATTAAAAATTCAGAAGATAGAAGATAAAAATTGAGTAATTTATCTTGAAAATGGATCAGTAAGGAAACAACTTTAGTCGCCGAGGTTACATACACACACCCACACACAAAACAGATAAGCCATCTGTATTAACATATTTCCAGATTAAGACATCAAATTATACCCATCATAATTATGCCTATCATCAAAGGGTACACATTGAAATATAGCAACGTGAAAGATTGTGAAAAAGTCAAAGTAAACTTTATTGTCATTTCAGCTTTAAAGATGTGCACAGTGAAAGGCGACGCTGTGGCTCCAGATTTTACAGAATACGATAAGACACCAAATACACATATAGAAATAAATATAAACTCTAGAAAAAAAATCTCTCTCTCTCTCTCTC
>JBBPCX010067253.1:0-13498 GCA_037974365.1 Hydrocynus forskahlii | reverse complement strand
ACACTCAACAGGTAGAATGAAGTGATATCAGACAGTGCATCACGCTAAATTAGTCAAGCTAAATTCATTGTCTGTCATAACACCCCATCACCCCCACTTTTGGAAAGCTTGATACGCCCCTGGTCCCACCTGATGACAGTGATATAGTGTGATGCGATTCCATATTAGATTCCTGATGATTGTGGGTTGTTGTTATTCAGCCTGGTTCTATGTGCCCCTTTTTAACTTTGAGCACCTCCCCTTCAAACATCTCTGCATGGCCCTGGTGACATGGAAAGCAAAATGAACATATGAAGCCAATATAGAGAAGGGCCTGATGGCCTGGAGGTTCAAGCTGGGAACCTTCTTCCAGCGAGGTGACAGTTAATCACTGTACCCCCAAATCACGATATTCACAAATACATGACTTGCGCATTTAGCCTGTCTGCTATATTCTGCCAAGCCACCACTCTGGCTTCATTTATGATTGCCTTTTTTTATAATATTTTTGCATTCTTGTGTTGAAAAAGAAAGAAAAAAAAAGGCTGCTCTCATTTTGCCCCAGTTCCGCGTCATTTCATCTACGTATCGGCTATCAATTCATTTGGGCTCCTTAAATATCTCAGGTGCGCACGCTATGCCAGGCTATGCAGTTCTGCCTTGAATTAGTCTTGATTGGGAAAACCTAGAACGCGTTTGTGAAATGACTTGAGGCTTACTCGGGAGATGGCGTTAGTTCAAGCCTCACATTTTCGGGTAAGCCTGGCTTTCTTTAACTACTTTCATGGAATACCCCCAGGTGTGTTGCCAGGCGCCGCCACCAACAAAACAAACAGACACATGGACAGACAGGGAATCCCCCTCAGGCTTAGAACTCTGGTGACACTTCCCTTAATGGGCGGGGCCTATGCGCCCCTGACGTGACAGATCTCTTGAATGTAACTGCAGAGAAATCTTCTTGCTGAGAACCATGACTGCTGTCCATGTCTATTTCTGGCAGCACATTTACATCAGTTTCTGTCTCTTCAGTCTCTACTCCTGACTCTCTCTGCTGTGAACCAGCAATTCATCAATATAAGCTTTAGAGAATTAGTACATATAAAATTAGTAAATATAAAATCCAAATGACAATTCAATTAAATTCACCAGCTTTGTTATCTATATCATTCACCAGTAGTTATCATTTTTAAACTGTGAAAATGAATGGATAATTAAAATATATTATAGAATGTGAAATGTTTACAGTAGTTAAATATTTTTTATCTTACCTCTAGTGCCCTCTTGCTCCCTGCCGCTATAATTCTAGCATATGTGTTTTGGTGCTGGTCCTCTGTGAGGAAGGGCAGGACCTTAAACCTTGGATCTATAGCTGAGGGCACATATAGAGTCTCTTGTTTGTCTAAGTACCTCTTGTTAAGATTCTGGCATGTGGTACATTTGATTTCCATTGTTGGAATCAGTTGGGCTTTTCCACGTCGTTTCCTCGTCTCTTCAGCTGAAAGGCAGCATGGATTGTCGACTGATGTCCTAAAAACATTCCAGCATGTCATGTGCACTATTCCACCTGGTAACAGTGTCAGTGAGCAATTTGTGTTGAGGCAAGTTTAGCAAATTTAGTTTTTCATGCAGTACACGACTGGCTGTAGTGCTGCTTTTGAAAAAGCTGCTTATTCTAACCCTCCCCAGCAATTGGGCGATTTATGGTAGCTTCAGCCTTCAGTTTTTCAGTGTGTGTGAGCAAAGCATTTATAATGTGGCATATCAGGAAGTGGCGCTGCAGTGGTAATGTCTGACTCTTTGTCTGTGACTATGACAGGGTCCTTGCGTTTTATGTCCCATTACCCCACTGCTCCTCTCAACAGCTCGGTGATGTTACTGCCAGTATGGCTCTCATGCATTTCCCTTGTCTGCAAAACATGGGAAATCAGTTACCTGTTCTTAATGTGGTGCGACGTGATCGTAACGTAAGATTCAGTGGCTCATGAAGTCCAGCAATCACATGTTAGTGCCACTCTTTCTGCAGAGAGAAGAGGATTTTTACAGCTTGCTTTACCTCCCAGTACATCCTGGGTACTGCTACTTCCATATTGTGTTTGTGAGTTGGGGTCACATAACACGGCGCCAGGGTGTTGACCATGTACCTGAAGGCGGTACTTTCTATCACGGTATAGAGACGCAAATCCTGACAAATAAAATGCACTACTGATTCTGAATTTTGGAGCGTGAGGGCAGGGATGAGAGTTTGTTTGCCATATCCAGCGTACTTCGTCTTCTTGTGTTGATAGACTTTGTTTGTCACTGTATTATAGCTGGAAAGTTGTTGCTCACATTTGCTCGTAAATTGTTTGTGTTAGCAGAATATTTTACAGAAGTGTGACACAGCTTGCTGACTGCAGTTCCTTTATCCAGGCCCACACTACCTGGTTTGTTGCGCCCACACGTCGGCTTTACAAGTTGACACCGCTTTACACCGCTCGGTCTGTCATGTTTTGCGATTCCAATGCCTAGTGGTAATTAAAAGTACTGTACAGCGACATTTACAGGAGTGGAGACCGTAGCTGTAGGAAATCCCAAAATGTCTGGTTGTGTTTTGCATGATTCTCCCCCTCTGCAATATTGATTTTTGGAGATAGAAATAGATACAGTGCATTGTGAAAAGAAATATCGAGATACATTTATGTATCGATGTTTTTTTGCACAGCCCTACTATGTTATGTACACAAATGTAGGGGTATACAGTAAACCCCCACTTATCTCAGGGTTTGTGTTCCAAGAACACCTATATATAATGGCCACAATGTTGAGATGTGGTAAAAATGCCTAAAAAAACCTATTTTAATATTGTAAACCCTAAATATGCCCCCAAAAGCTCCCCAAACACTTTAATTTCATTTTGAACTCAACTTAATACATTACCCTTGAAGAAAATGTAAAGGTAAACCCGTATCCGTACTGTATGGTTTACACTGAACTACTGTCTCCCACGGTGCTAGAATGTAAAATACTGATGTTACCTCTGTATTGACTGTACTGTAGTTCATGCACAGGCATTTTCTTTGGTATACTCTGTGGTTTTCTTTGGTATAAGCATGTAAATACAGTAATAAATTCATGAAATTTACAGTAATAAAAATACAGGGCTTTAAAAAGAACAAAACGAAAAACACAAGAATACTCTAGATGCTCCATGGGGGAAATTCTGGGCTGCAGCTGCCACAGATGCGTCAAAGAGCGACAAATCAGTAGCAAGGAGAAATAAATAATGTTCACGAATTGACTACTTTCAAACCTCCCCACTGAGTACAGCTGTCACACTTCGGCCATGGGAATAGAAGGAGGAATAGAAGGAGGCACATGCGCTGACTGCCATAGTGAGGGAGATTTATTATAACACAGAACAGAAAACAATACAAAACAGAAAACTGGCACGGGGGCCCAAACACGAGAATAAGAATAAGCATGAGAGGACAAAGACCGGGTAAAGGTGAGGGTGTGCTCCCATACCGAACACAGGACTAACTAACTTAAATACGAGAGACAGAGGACTAAGGACCAATGAACAGTGAGGACAAATTAAAGGTTAACTAGAGTCACCTGTGCAGTGCTGGCGCCAAGGGGGGGCATTCGAAGACATTGCCCCACCTAGCGAGTCGCCAGGCCCCCCCTAGCGAGTCGCTCATATGTAGGGGTGGACTGGAAATTGATGAGTTCTGGAAAGATACTCTAATGTAGCTTTCATATTTTACCTTTAACTTGTGTTCCTTGTTTAAATTGTTTAACTTTTTATTAGGAGCATTGAATTAACATGTTAATTTCGATCAATTTATCACAGAAAAAACAACAGTAAAAAAAATGAACATTGATAAATCACAGCACGTGTGCAGTTCCACAGTCTGGGGATTCAGTGCCACACCCATAAATCTGCTGCCTTGGGACACTGGCAGCTGTGTGCTTGAAATCATGAAGAATTTTAGGTGCACTGAGATTAAAAGGGATCCTTTGATGGGTGATAATAGGCTACTGAAATTTGTCATCAGACAAAATTAACACTGGTATCATTATGAACTTGGCTTTTATTCTGTTTATTTTGTTTTTCTGAATTATGCAATAAATCTGTAACACTGATACCTCTACTCCCATTTAGAGACATGAAATAAATAATGTAGCCCAAAACAAACACTATTTTGTGTCTGTCTAGAGTAAAATATGAGCTGAACAGATTCACTGAGACTTTGATGCACATTTGTCCTGTATTTAGACAGAGTGAGAGCAGTTGTGTTGTGTGTTTTATGTCTATGTGTTGATTTATTTTGATGTCTCAACTAATGAACATGTTGCAGAGAATGTTCCCAAAATGTTTAAATCCAGTTTTAGGGGTTCATTAAATTAGTGTGTTTTATGATGTCATGATCACATGGGCAGAAAGAGAACAACTTACGGATGTAAAAGAAAGATCTTCTTTAGTCTGAGATTCTTACCATTTGTATGAGATTCTTTTTATGTGTATTGTTAATCATGTGATATTATTTAGACCTCTAATTCTGAAGTGTATAATTCATCACTATCTCTCTCCTTCCCCCTCTCTCTGTCTCTCTGTAGATTATCAGGTTGTATGATCACAGAGAAAGGCTGTTCTTCTCTGGATTCAGCTCTGAGTTTAAACCCCTCACACCTGAAAGAACTGGATCTGACCTACAACCACCCAGGAGAGTCAGGAGAGAAGCTGCTCTCTGCTAGACTGGAGGATCCACACTGTTCACTCAGAACACTCAGGTATGGACAACTGTGTGTGTGTGTGTGTGTGTGTGTGTGTGTGTGTGTGTGTGTGTGTTTGTGTGTGTGTATGTGTGTGTGTTCTAAAATGAACTACTGAAAACAGTGACTATATGTATGATAACAGTCCTGTAAATTTAATAGTGCAACACTTCAGTCACTTTATCTGTAACACAAACTACTACATTTTTGGTCAAGGGAATTGTCAATAATAAAAGATATTTAATAGTAGAACATGAGATCTTAAAAGTGCACTGCAATGCAGATACAATACACTATTGTATAATAATTGTACTGTATACTGTAGTATAGGAACAGTACACTATAGTATAATAACAGTAGAGTTTACTGTAGTATAGTAGCAGTACATTATAGTGTAATAACTGTACAGTTTACTGCAGTATAGTAACAGTACACTATAGTATAACAACAGTACAGTAAACTGTAGTATAGTAACAGTACACTATAGTATAAAAACAGTACAGTAAACTATAGTATAATAATAGTTAGCCCTGTGCGGTATAAAAAAGTATTGGGACGATCGACCTTAGAGTTGAACGATGTTACGTCCCAATACTTTTTTCCATTATTAGGCACTGTGAATCTAGAGTGGCCTAAAGTATTGGGACATTGGGCCATTACAGTGCAAGGGAGAGCGAAATGACACACACACACACACACACACAGTCTCACACATACACACACACACACACACAGCATTTTGATAAGCAGCATTTCCCAAATCCATGCCAAAAAAGCTCATCCTAAATTGTTCTGATTTGGTTGTGTAGACTATATTTGTTCAGGCATAAAAAAACTATTAAGGTAAGTTCAGCAGTGCCTTTGCTATGGACACATGTTACCCTTTCAAAAACAGTTACATTTAAATTTACAGATCTAATTATATACCGCGATATATACCGTCTACCGTCTATGGTTCAATTTATATCGCAATATGAATTTTATGCCATATCGCACAGCCCAAATAACAGTACAGTTTACTGTAGTATAGTAACAGTACACTACAGTATGATAACAGTACAGTAAACTGTAGAGTAGTAACAGTACACTGTAACATAAACGACCCCCCCTCAAGCCTCCCACATGGTTTAATCCCACACTCCAGGTAGGTAAAGTGTAGGTGGGGAAGTGAGGAGAGTGAAGTAAATGTGTAGACAAGTGTGATACAGTGAGTTGGTGGGGGAACTTTATTTTGGGTGTGAATGCAGTAAAATAGAGAAATAATGATGTAATTGTGTCTGTTGTGCTGTATGGAAGTGAGATATGGGTCCACTCAGTAATCATGACTGCACTAGACAGAACAAGAAGCCCACAGAGACCCACATGAAGAATTCTGCAGAAATACCAACACAATTATTGAAATTTTGTGATAACAGTAACCAAACTACACTGCAGCATAAAGCTCCTAAATCCCGAGAATTCAGCTATAAACCCAGTCCTCTACCAGGTTCTGAGACTAACTAACTCACTGACCTCACACACACACACCGAAAAATTTTGTTTGTGTTTGTTTATAATCTTCTTACATGGATTATGGGTGTACACTAGGACTGTATGAATATTTTTTTTCTACACTGCAACATGAGTTTCTGTTATAATTATGTCAGGTCTGGGGTCTGTTATGGTGGGTGGCCCCTAGAGGCCACCCTTGCTTAAGTTCTGAGTTGGGTGTTTCAGTTTGTCTTTATCATGTAATGAACTTCAGTTGTCTTGTGTTAATGTTTAGTGTTGGTGTTTCGTTATTGGTGGTGAGGTTTGAATTTAGATATTTAAGGTGTTGTGGTATCTGTTTTAGTTCGTAGGTCAACCATCACAGTAAGTCTTTTGTAGACCTGTCTTCTTTTGTATTAGAAACCTTATTCTGAAGTCTGGCTTTCAAGCCAGTTTTTGTTTTGTGTTCTGAGTAAAAGAAAAATAAAGATGCAGCATTACGACGACTGGTTTGTGTGTGCCTCCCGAAAGTGGCTGAAGACAAGGAGGCGATGTGACAAATTAAGGCTGTAATGAAAACTCGGATCATCTGATGGTTTTTGAGTCACAGACTGGATCATTTTTGCTTCAACAATAAAGGGATACAAATATAAATTACAAATATGCAAAGTACGGTCTGAGGCACAGTAACTCCACATGATGGTGAATCTGTGCTGACACAGATTTTACCATTGGACCTCTTCCACGCTGCTACTGCTCCTATCAGTATCTGCAGAAAACAGGTTTGGATTGACTGTCAAAAGTAAAAAATGATAAGAATAAAGCTCTGAATGTAAAGATGATGCCATTATTAAATGTAATCCTGAATTTCCATTAACCTCCATTAAGCATGTGACTCTGTGTCCTGAAGGAATTGAAGGGCAGGATGTAGCAGTGAGTAGTTTTACAACACAGTTTTACAAAAATATACCAACACAAATGATCCCACAGAAAGTGGGGAAAAATTATATGTATGTTTGGACACAAAAGATAAAAAAGAAGAAAACACATGCTAATAAAAGTACACTGGAAGGAGAGGAGGGAATAATAGACTGGGAAAAAGGGAACAGCACACTGGGACAAACACAATACTCACACAGTGATGGAAAGAACACACAGGAGAGAGTGAGAGGGAGGGCACAAACAGGAGAGGGGGGCGAGAAAGAGGGGACATACGAGAGAGAGAGAGAGAGAGAGAGAGAGAGAGAGAGAGAGACAGACAGAGGGGACATACTGGAGAGAGAGAGAGGGGGGACATACAAGAGAGAAAGAGAGAGAGAGAGAGAGAGATCGAGGGGACATCTATTCATTTATTTTTATTTATCCTTTATTTTACCAGGAATGTCGAATGAAGAGACTTTATCTTTTCTTACAGGGAGTCCTGTCCAAGGTGGCAGCAAATAAATTTAAAAGCTCTAACATATATAGACAATATACACATAGAACATGCAATAATAACACATATAAACATACAGACATTCCAAAAATGCAATAAAATAAACACAGACTAACAGGCAAAGCACACGGAAATTCCAAATGTCAAAAGAGACAGAGAGAGTTATGGACATGAAAAAGAGAAAGAAAGAATGAAGAATTAAAAATGATATGGATATATGAACTAAACATTATGAAAACAATAGCACTGTTGTGTAAGAACTGAATTAAAAATATTTAGAAGACATTTAGAGAGGGTAGGAAGTCCAAGTTTAGGATATTTTGTAATGGATTCCACTTATGTGGTGCAAATGAACAAAATGTAGATTTGCCAGCTCTGTCTGTGTTGTTGGAGAATGAAGGAGGAGGTTTACTGATGAATGTGTAAGTGTTAGTGCAAAGTGTCAGTGGATTACATATGTATTGAGGTAGTTTAGCCATTAAAGCCTTTGCAATAAATACTAGGCAGTGAGATTTGCACCGTGTCATTTAGATTACAGTGATGTGTTCATATAGATTACAGTGATGTGTTCTTGCTGCAGCATCAGTTACAATCTCAAAGCAGAATGAGAAACAACGTCCAGCATTTTCAGATGGGATGAAGATGCATGCACGTATATTATGTCACCATAATCTAATACTGATAGGAAAGTGCTCAGTACTAATCGCTTTCTGGCAGTGAAAGGAAAGCATTTTTTCAAACGATAAAAAGCTTTTTCAATATACTTTCTATATGGACTCCAAATGACAATTTGTCATCAAGCCAGATTCCACGATATTTGTAAGAGGTTACCCTTTCTAGTTGAGCCATCTAATGTTTTTTTCTGATGGTTTAAGCACATCTTTTGTAACTATTGGCTATTTGTGCAAAACTCTACACACAAATAAAAAAAAACTTACACCAAATCAGCAAAACATTGTAGGTCTCTTGCAAAAGCTAATAAATCTTGCTTAACTCTCCAAACCTTTGTTAAAATGGTATTTTTTGTACCAAACAGTTAACACAAACAATCACATTCATAAGCACACAATGCGCCAACTACACACTGATGGTATGAATGGAAAACACATCTGGCTTCTGCTTTCTCTGTGCACAAGGTATGTCATACTTTTTCATAAATAGTTCTGTAAACAAACAGGGATTCAAAATTCAAGTATGAATTTTTATTCACACACATCAAAACAAACACAAGAAAACATACAATTTCACTGAAAGAGAGAGAGAGAGAAAAAAAATCTGTCATCTCTCTGGGTCCGTCCACAGAAGTTCATCAACATTGCATGCAATGTCTTCTAGTCCAAGGCACCGAGGAAAATATCTCCTGGAGTGCCGTATCCAGGCCTGACATGATGCCTGGTCAATATCCTCGCATGCCTCCTCCACTGCCTGTAAAAGAGCCATGTGTTGATGGGGATGGCGGTCAGACCTTCCAGCACCAGGCAGAGAAGAACTCTTCAGTCGGATTCAAGAATGGAGAGTAAGGCGGGAGGTTGAGTACAGTGAAGAGTGGGTGATCTGTAAACCAGTTGTGGACCAAAGCAGCCCTGTGGAAACTAACATCGTCCCATATGATGACATACCTGGTCTGCTCTGGTCTCTGAACATTAGTGAGTATATGATGTAGGCTGTCCAGGAATGTAATAATGTGTGCTGTGTTGTATGGGCCCAGGGTTGCATGATGGTGAACACCACCATTTTGCCTTATAGCTGCACACATAGTTATGTTACCACCATGTTGTCCTGGGACATTGATTATGGCACGGTGTCCAGTAATGTTCCTGCCACGTCTCCTGGTTTTAGTGAGGTTAAAACCAGCCTCATCCACAAAAATCAGCTCATGCCCCATGGC
Organism: Hydrocynus forskahlii; assembly: GCA_037974365.1. NCBI lineage: Eukaryota > Metazoa > Chordata > Actinopteri > Characiformes > Alestidae > Hydrocynus > Hydrocynus forskahlii. The sequence goes on along the minus strand of JBBPCX010067253.1, from coordinate 3,971 downwards.
ATCTGCCTCTAGCTCCATCACTCTCTGGAAAAGACAAAACAAATGCAGCACAGCACTACAGTATGCACTTCCAGATTCAATACCAATGATATTATAGCTTACCTGCACATATTCATATCGCAGGTGTTTTGTGCGTTCACTGTTTCTCTCAAAAGGGACTCTGTAAATTTGTTTCATCCTAAAATTCTGTTGCGTGCCAGTACACGAGATATTATAGAGAAGCTCACATTGTTTATGTTTTGGAAGGTGGTGTCATCCTCTATTATGTGCTGCTGTATTTCTAGTTCCCTAATGGAATCATTTGTGATCACCATATGGGTCTCTTGTTCTTCAGTGAACATTCTTCCCCTGCCCCCAGATTCTGGATGTCTAGCAATTCTGTTGAGTAACAGTTCAGTATTGTTGTGTTTCTCATCATAGTATGGTACTATTACAAAACTTAGTGTGAAGGAACTGTACTTACCGATTCTCATTTCGATACGTCCTTATGATGCTGGCTACAGTGTAGTGGCTCAGGTTAGGCTAAACCCGTTGGCCAGCTTCCCTCCAGGTCATTCCATGGTTGATCACATGATCCAATATTATAGTAATTTTATTTCCTCTTACCCTTCCTCCTTCCTCTTCACATCCTCGTCCTCTTCCTCGCCCTCCTCTAATTCTCACTCTTCTCAGTCTTCCTTCTCCCTCCATTGTTCTCCACACTGAAAGCTTACCTGTGGTTTATTTATAGTGCTCATGCTGATTGCAAAGTGAGCTAATTATCTAAAACAGTTTTCACATGTGACAGTGAGGCCAGACAGTTGGACAAATAGTGTAAATAATAGCCATAAATGTGTATAGTTTTACTAGGAGTGTGTTGATCATTTGGAAATTGTGTGTAAAGCAGTGAATGGTGTTTACAGGCCTGCAAAAAGAGTGCTGTGCAGTGGATTATATTTACACATTGTGTGTTACAAAAGTGTGTGTGTTAAAGCAGTGTTTGTGCTTTTAATTTTGCAAACTCAGTGAGTGATTTCGTTATAACTATTAATAGTTTTAGAAATTGTGCTATAAGAATCATTGTTAGAGTTTAAACATTCAGAAAAAAATTGTAAAAGGGTATTTTAAGTATTTTAACTGTTTTAACACCAGTTTAATTTGAGAAGGGTCAACTGTAAGGAGTTGAAAGCATGCTGTAAGGAATCCATTGCTACTTGTAATGATGATGCAGTCCTGCAGAGAATTGCATCATCAGCATATAAATGAATCTTTGCTGGGTCTAAACCCATGCACATATTATTTCTGTAATTGGAGAATAAAACAGGCCCTAAGATTGAACCTTGGGGCACACCAGTTTTTACTGTAAGTAACGTAGATCTAATTGGAGAACCAGTTCAGAACAGTGCCACTAAAGCTTATAACCTGTAATCTTTGTGGAAGAAGACCATGCTTTTGTTAAATCTAGAAATGGTGTGGCACATGATTTTTGCTGTCCAATGCAGTGATTATATCATTTGTGACAGAAGTTACTGCAGTAATTGTACTGTGGCCCTGCCTAAAACTAGACTGACTAGGGGATAAAATATTATTTTCAGACAAAATGTTTTTATAATTGATTCAAATAATTTGACTGTAACAGACAACCTTGAGATCGAACGATAATTGTCTAAGCAGGAAGGACCGCCTCCTTTTAATAGTGGGAGGACAAATGCGACTTCCAGGAGCGAGGGATCACCCCACTGCATAAACTAAGATTTAAAAAAAAAGTCTGTGGCTGTCTTTAAGAAGTAAGGTTCAGTTTGGTTTGGCCCAGCAGACTTTTTGCAATCTAGATTTAACAAAGTCTTACAGACCTGAGCAGCGGAGATGGAGGAGAGGTTAAAGGTAACAGGAGTTTTGGCGTTGGTGACTGGACAATCCCCACAGATCCCAGCGAGACTAGACTGAGTGTAAGCAGCATCAATGAAGTGCTTATTAAAGCCTTCTACTATGTTTTGTTTACCCTTTATAACATTTTGATTGATTGTTAGAAACTCAGTCTCCAGCCTTTGGTTTAATTAATTTCCAAGATTTTTTTAGGATAATTTAAATTTTTATCTATTAAGTGAAGGTAATGCTCACTTTTTGTATTTCTTATCAGTCTAGTGCATTTGTTTCTCAGTGCTCTGTAATCTGCCCAGAGTTTAGCCTCATTACTGACTTTAGCTTAAGCGGCATCTCTTTCCCTGATAACAGCTGTAATAGCGTCATTGAACCATGGGTTATCTTCACCACTGACCCTAAACGTTCTCACAGGTGCATGCTCATTAATTAAGGACAGAAGTGTTTTATTTTTTTTTAATTCCATGCACATTCTACATCCACCATTTCATAAACAAGGTCGCTATGAACACAAAGTCGCTATGAAATACATCATGCAAGAAAGCTTGCGCATTATTAAACGTTTATAATTCCTTTTAAAATGAAACATGACCTGGTTTTGGGGAGTTCACAACTTCTTACACATGATCACTGACATCATTACAGAATATTCCAACAACAGAATATTTATGTGACGCATTTGTTAGAATGATGTCTAACAAAGTGGACTTGTCCACGCGTTTTGGGTTTAATGGTGTCGGAGACTGTATCAGCTGCGTTAGGAGCACAACATTGCAAATGTCTTTGAGGTGGAGGAGGCCGAGATCCTTTTTAGGTAGCTTTAGCCGGATAGCAGAGATAACAGCTAGGCCTCAGACCAGGTGGAGGACATTTCTATGAAATGACTGTGACATACAACAAAGAGAGAAACACACATACAGGAGAGAGAGAGAGATACAGGAGAGGGAGAGAGACATACAGGAGAGGGAGAGAGAAAGAGAAAGTGAGGGGACACATACAGGAGAGAGAGAGAGAATGAGGGGACACATCCTAGAGAGAGAGAGAGAGTGTGAGGGGACACATACAGGAGAGACAGAGAGAGAGAGAGAAAGTGAGGGGACACATACAGGAGAGACAGACAGAGTGTGTAAGAGGGGACATATAGGAGAGAGAGAGAGAGAGTGTGAGGGGACACATACAGGAGAGAGAGAGACAGAGTGTGGGGGGACACATACAGGAGAGAGTGTGTGAGAGGGGACATATAGGAGAGAGAGAGAGAGAGAGAGGGGACACATACAGCAGAGAGTGAGTGAGTGTGATGGGACACATATAGGAGAGTGAGGGGACACATACAGGAGAGAGAGAGTGTGTTTGTGTGAAGGGACACATACAGTAGAGAGAGAGTGAGTGAGGAGACACATACAGCAGAGAGTGAGAGAGTGTGTGTGTGTGTGTGTGAAGGGACACATACATGAGAGAGAGAGAGAGAGAGACAAAGAGAGGGAGTGTTTGATGGGACATACATGAGAGAGTGTGAGGGGACACACAGGAGAGAGCAAGAGAGTGTGTGAGAGGGGACATACAGGAGAGAGAGAGAGTGAGGGGACACATACAGGAGAGAGTGAGGGGGACACATACAGGAGAGAGAGAGAGAGAGGATACATACACGAGAGAGAGAGAGAGAGAGAGAGAGAGGGGACACATACAGGACATAGATAGATAGATAGATAGATAGAGAGAGAGAGAGAGAGAGAGAGAGAGAAAGGACACATGCAAAGGAGATGCAACTACTTTACTTTTTAATTTAAGTTCATTTGTGTCTGGAACAATAATGTTGAGATAATGAACCAGATTCCAGTATAAACTACATTACTGTCAGAAAATAGAGAAAATAAAACGAGAAAAAAGCCCCTAGACATGTCACGGCTGGTACTGGAGAGGGAAAGGGGAGGACGCCACAGAGGTCAATGAAATAATGAATTTAATGAAAAATAAAGAAACACAAAACACACTATACACACCAAGAACAGAACACAAAACACTACACCCCGGCTCTAACCCAAAAACAAGAACACAGAAAACAGTATAAATGAAAACAGGGACTACAATGAACACACAAGGCCCGTGCTCCT
>JBBPCX010067251.1:0-13504 GCA_037974365.1 Hydrocynus forskahlii | reverse complement strand
AGGAACACAGCGCCCGGGGAGCAGAGTGTGGGGACGGTACCTTACTCAAGAGTACCTCAGTGGTGCCACTGGCAGTCCTGGGATTCGAACCCAAAACTTTCTTATTACTGGGCGAACGCCCTAATCACTAGGCAGCCAGCTGTCCTATAGTTTTGTGAATTTACCTGTGGGGGCAGTAATTATTCTGTCCAAAGTGTTTTCACACGTGGGTCATCTTTGTGGATAGTTCTGCACTGAAAACATGGCTCCCTATTCTTTGTGAAAACTATACGTTGCATTCTTGTTTTAAAAATCCTCCTGATACGGCATCGTACACAGGAAAGGAGCAAACATCACCACCCATACTGGGTTCACCCTCAAATCATGGGACATATTCGGTCCTCCAGAACGTGAACCCGAACGCCATGTGCAATGCAATAGCGACGATTTCTTTGTGTTCATTGGGATTTCGGCAGAAATTGACGCCAAGAAAACGGTGCATGCAGTGTTTATTTGATACCCCTTCCTCTGCATTTAACCCATTCACAAGTGAAGCCAGCGGTAGCCAGGAACACAATGCCCGGGGAGCAGTGTGTGGGGACATTATCTTACTCTAGGGTACCTCAGTGGTGCCACTAGCAGTCCTGGGATTAGAACCCACAGCCTGCTGGTCAACTCCCTGACCCCTACACCACAAGCTGCACAGTTTTTCATCTCATCCGGATCGGGTTCGGGTTATTTTTTTAATGGGTGATCGCAGAAAGAGAAGATTTTTGACACAGCAAGGACTGGATGCTGTCCTCTGTCAGGCTTGATCAGATATTTCACAAAATAATACACTGATAACCATAATCATACATTATTATATTACACACTAAAAATGATAAGCAGTGTGAGTGTGTTACAAAATGTGTCTGTAAAACACCACTTTACCTCTAGCTGTCAGACGGGGGGGGCTCTGGGAGGGGCAACTGTACATGGGGGGTGTTGGTTGTGATCATATTTACCAAGAAGTGAGGGGGTTGAGCATATTTGGTACTGATTATATTGGTTGACCGTGGATCAGGTGATGATAATATTTGGCCACCGGGGGTTTGGGGTTTGGGGGGGCGTGATCATGTTTGTTGAACAGGGTGGTTCTTGGTGGCGACTGTATTTGTTGACCAGGGGTGTCGGATAGCGATCATATTTGTCAGCCGAAGGGTGTGGATGGGGGTGGGGGGAGGGTTGAGACGGGGTATAACTCCTATGTGCCATACTGGGACAGCCCCGGCCCAATTTAACCCCTGCTAGTAACATTATATGTCTGGGTTTTATTTAAAGAGTTAAACGAGAGACTGGTCAAACTACTTAGTTCTAGTTTTGGCAAAAGGAAGTGTGCTGTGGTTCATTAAATCAGGAATAAAGATGCAATTAATCTACATGTTCTTGCAATCTTGAATGTTCTCTTTCGCTATTCATTGTGCCATGGTTTTCTTTCTTGCTGTTGCGACTGGGGCAAAAATGCAGCTTCTTGGAAGAACAGATTTGATTTTCTTCCAGGAACAATCTCAGAAAAACCCAGCATGTTCTAACAGAGCACAATGTTATGAGACAGTAAAAAATGAAAGTTGGGCCAAAACAACATGTCTAGTGAAAAATCAATGAACCTTAAACCTTTGCACCCAGCTAAAATTAATTCATTTTCAATTTGTGATTCAAATGTTTTAGATGTGGTGAATTAAAGACATACTGTGGCTGATGTTCTACAATGTGTGTGTGTGTGTGTCTGTGTGTGTTTGTGTATGTATAAATAAATGTATAATTCCTTGAAAATGCTATTATCAGGCTTTTTGATTGACTCATGAACTTATTTTACTCTCCCTTGTGAATGTTCCTTCATTAGAAAACTCAATAAAGTCCAGAATCTATCAGGAAAGATCTCAAGTGATCCACCTCAGCTCAGTTCATGATCTTCATTAATGTAGTCTAGAGTTCTGCCCTGTGATTTAAGGACAAAAAAAATGGACTTTTTCAAGAAAGCACAGTAGAACATAAGTAATGTGAGAAGTGTGAGATTATACTGGAACTTGAAATTTCAGAGTGAAAACCACTTAAACATTGTGGTTAGAAAAAAAGCATGTTGGAATTATTCCTGACTCATGGATAATAGAAACAAGCGGAGAAATTGTTTGGAAAGTAAAGATTCTGCAATTTTTTTACCGAGTCACTTCTGACTCCAGCTTGCCCATGCGAGGGTTTGCATAGTCCAGTTTACTTACATATCCTACTTGTATAACTTATATATCCTGGTCATCTGGGGCCACAGCCTCAAATGTCTTATGAATAGCCCAGGATGTCAAAGTATAGTAATTACTAAAAATAGCCAGTAGCCCCAGATCTACAGATCTAATTGAAATCCTGTGTCATTCTGAGCTTTGTTATTGTTGTCTCTACCCTGCCTCTTCAGCGTGTTCTGCTGTTCATTTTTTGTGACGCCCACCCCATCAACAAATCAAAACAACAGCCCTACTGACAAACCAACCCCTTACCTTTTCTATGTCCTGTTCTTGTCTTTGTTTGAACCCTTGAAGCCTCATGTTTGGATTAATTTTGGACTTTAGTTCTACTTTGGTTTATCTGATAAAACTAATTTACTCAACCTCAGTGCTGTTTCATTACACAGGGTTTCATGAAAAAGTGTTTGACGCATAGTTTATACAAATCGAAACTATAGCCCCGTTAACAACCCAGTCGCCACACTGATGAACTAAACTAAAACTTGGTTGACAAGCCAACCCTCTTCCTACAAATCAAAACTTTAGATACACGCACACACAATATGATGCCTTTTGTACTTTTAATCAAATGTAATCTAAAAAAATTGCTCTCGTTATAACTTGATACTAGAATGTATCTTAATTTTAGGCTGGTATGTGTTTTGGTGTTGGAGGTCACATACTTCATAGGGGCAGCTGCCAAAGCAAACTACATGCCATAACTGCGGTGATAGAAAATGAAATGTGTGTGTGTGTGGGAGATTATGTATTTCATGTTGTTAGAAGTATAGAGCTTTTGGCAGGCCCATTGGCACAATCTACCAAGGGAGCTTGTTGGAGCATGAACCAGCAGGAATTGTGAGACTTTGGGAGTTTCCTCAGCTCTCCTAAACCTGCTGAGTCATTTGGGAACATTTTAATTTGAACCTTGTCCAGCTACACACAACCACAAGGCTTGGATGGTAAAAAGATAAAAACAAGTAAGGCATGTTGGTATATTTTTGTATAAATTATTATGCATCCCAATTCCTCAGTAAAGACTTGAATTTTGAAAAGCTGTTGATTCAGTTCACTAATTGGTTCTCTGTGTGTGTGTGTGTGTGTGTGTGTGTGTGTGTGTTTAGCTTTCTAGACAGTAAGGGAGTCTGGCCATTCACCAACAACAGCACACACCGTTGGTACAATTAGCAGAGCTAGCTTCAGTAAATTATGCTGTCTAGTTTATGTTATGTTTTATATATGCATACATTTCTGCATATTACACCAGAAGAAACATAATATTCAAACTTGAATATTCTGTGCTGGGAAACACGTACGATAACAATATAACACAATAAGATAAGTCCATCTCTAATACTACCATAGCCACAACACACACTACAATAGCACTCTGTTTTTTTCCTGCTTGACCCACATATCAGACAGGAGACGTCCAGTGTCACATCAACAAGCTAAAATTACTCTAAAGTAACAGACTCTGCACGGATAATTGCAGAACATTTCCGGAATTCCGGCCATGTCTGTCGGCCAAAAGATGAGAGTTTCCTGAATGTTCTGTCGGGTCACGTTTTCCTTTCTGGGTCTTGAAGCATGAATCTGTCCCATCATATTAAACTCAGAGTGAGATTTTTTTCTCTCTCTCCCTCCCTCCCTCTCTCTCTCTCTCTCTTGCTCTCTCTCTCTCTCTCTCTCTCTCTCTCTCTCTTTCTCTCTCTCTCTCTCTCTCTCTCTCTCTATCCCTCAATCCCAGTATCACTCTCTCTTTGAATTTTTGTCTTTCACATTGATCCCCATTTTATGTCTTGTCAGCTCACTAACGTGTCTTTTGTCTGCAGGCTGTCCTTAAGGGTCTCTTATTTTTTGGAAACTCTTTGTCTTCAGGGGGGACATTCCTTTAACAGGAAGTCACAGATGGATGTCAGGAAGTCTCTTCTCATTGTTCTGTGACATGAGGGCCTCTCACCTCTTGCCTCCTTCCCCTAACGCTCACGCTCTCTGTATGAATGTCCTAAAGTCATGAGGTCCAAAGAGGAAATAAAGCTTAAAGGCTTTGTGTATTTTGGTACAGTCTGGACATTTGTGGGGTGCTGAGTACATTTGGGGTAAGACAACACTTTACTGCTACATAACACTGACATAACCATGCCATAAACATGGCATGACAGCTGTTATATGCTGTTATGAGTTGCTATGATAGGTCATTTCCATTAATGTCATGTTACAGGCCATGTTACCATTACTTGTAACTTTCATGACAGATATTACAATGTTTTATGTTATTGCAACTCGTATCACATACCAATTAAATGTCATGGCATCAAGACATGTCATGACAGCATAGGACACCTGCTATGACATGTTTATGGCATGGTTATGTCCGTGCTTGGTAGCAGATCTCTGCCCAAGCTCTTCATCATACCACAGTTTTGTTTGTTGGTAGGAGATATTTTTTATCTCCTTTAATTTCAAGAGCCAGTTAATGTTCCCGCCATAGTCTTGTTTGGCCAAAAGAAGAAAAGAAATAACAGGATAACAAGTCACACTGAACCTGAATTGTAGTCGAATGTTGAAGTAATTCATTTTGTGACTGTGCAACAAATCACATGATTGTGTAATGAATAATTTAGCAAAACAACAGTAATAACTCTTCTAGAGTTTAATGTCTCTCTGTATATAGAACAGAGGGAAAATAGCGAGGTGTGCCTTTTTTGGTTAGGGGTCCCCTCACTCAGCCTCCCTGGACACTTGACCGCTTTTGCTCCCGACGTCCAGGTGGGAAACAGGAAGGTTACCGTGGCCACAGCGCCTGCGGCCCCTCTGTCAACGAGCACAGGGCGATCAGAGAGCCCTGCCGAGCGGGGAATACTTCTTGGCCCAGAGAGGCCCTGGCCAGCTGCCTGCGAGTTCTGATTACCTTCGCTCTCCTCCCCTCAGTCTCTACTTTCAGCATCCTGGCTCACTTCCTCCCTGAAGCCTCGCCAAGTCTCAGAGTTACACACAGATTACAGAGAGGATGTAGCAGCAGCTCCACACTCCTATTCTTCTCTCTCTCCACTCTCTCTCTCTCTCTTTGGGCCACCCAAGCCCAGAGATAAAGTCTTACACACCATTTTTTCCGTTACTCTTACTCTCTCTCTCTCTCTCTCACCGAAAGCTCAGAGATAAAGTCTTATATACCCCCTTTCCTTCTCTCTCTCTCTCTCTCTCTCTCTCTCACTCTCTCTTTCTCTCTCTTTCTTTGGCCCACCCAAAGCTTACACACTCATTTTACTTCTCTCTTTCTCTCTCTTTCTTTCTCTCTCTCTTTCCCTCTTTGGGCCACCCGAAGCCCAGAGATAAAGTCTTACACACCCTTCTTTCCTTCTCTCCCTCTCTCCTTATTTCTTCCTTACTCCTGTCCCATATTGTCCTTCCTGACCTGGATGAAGGTTATGATCCACAGACATAATTCATATATTTCACTATGTTGTAATATGTCATTTGACCAGGAGGCAAGCCACTGTATGCACACTGATTATCCACTGTATGGGGCACTAATGCCCTGTATCTGCACCCATTGTCCATTTTATCTGCTCCACTGACCATACAGATGCACTTTGTGGTTTACAATACAGACTGCAGCCCATCTGTTTCTCTGCATCATTTGTCAGCCCCTTTTACCCCATTAATCAATGGTCAGGATCCCCACAGGACATGGTATGTGGTGTGTGTGTGTGTGTCTCTTGTACATCAATGGAGTGCTGCTGGAGTTTTAAACACTCACCTATTCTACTGGTCCACCATGCAGATGTGAAGTTACTGATTGTTCATGTGATCCTGCGCAGATTGTGTTAGTCATCCTCTTGACCACTGGAGAAGGACATATCTGGCCACAGGATACATCCTTTATGCCCTAGAGTTACCAGCAATGATAGATAACATGACATAATCTGTCCTGACATTTCATGACAGCATAATGACATCTGTTATGACATGCCTTTGTTTATGGCATGGCTATGTCGTTGTTATGAAGCACTTATGTAAGTGAAGTGTTGCCCAAAGTGTCATCTAAGCGGCACAAAGCCTAAGACAAGCATGTACTACTGCACTTTCAACCTTTTTGACTCTACTCTTAGCTACAGCACCTGTATTAATATATCATAAGATACTACATACTGTAGTAACATAATGTACTTAAAATGTGCTGAACCCGCCCTTAATTGACCCCTGAAAATACACCAAACCCTTTCATTTCAATTTGTGAAACCGACCCCTTAATTTTACCTTAAAATTAGATTTAAGGCATGAGTGTGAAAGCCCTTCATCTTAAATTTAAGGTGTTAATTCAGGAGGTTCTAGTATGTAAGGGGCAAATTTGAAAAAGTAAGTGAGAAATTCAGTAGTTTTACCCCTTAATCAACCTTAATCTGTGCACTACAAATTAACATAAAAATTACAGTAATTTTAAGGGGTAAAATTAAGGCATTTGGTTTCATAGTGCATATACTACACCCGAGTGCACCCAATTTGCCTATCCCCTGTTCAGATCCATGTTTTGACATGTTTTATGGCTCACTTTCTGTCTATTTGCTGAGTTTAATATTTTGGGAAAATAGAACATCACATTTTTTCCTCTGTGTTGACACAATAACCGTCATGGCAAATAAAAATATGCAAAAGTGTATTTTTTTGTACTTATTTCCATGAAGAAAATCAACAAAAGTAGGTGAACATGTAATGTAACTAGAACATACCAAGGGTTTGCAATCTTTTGCAAGGTTTAACATTTCTTAAAGCAGATTTTCTCCATCATGCTATGTCGCCAAGCTCAGTTCACAGTGTCCATATGGAGCTATTTTGTCCACTAAGCATATCTGTCACTGCTGTTGTGGTTGCTGATGAATTGCAGATGCATGTTTACCATACTGCTATGTTCATGTAACAGTGGAAAACAGCAGTGCAGCTTTCAGAGTCTCTGAGGAAAGCAATGTCCCTGAGCTGAATAACTCCACTGTGGCCGTGCTGTTGCACACAATGACCACTTCAAACACATTCACCCAGTCTATAGCAGTAATGAAAAACTTGGACCCTCCTAATTGAATGGATGGTTTTCATCGACTTATTTTGATCTAAAGGCTTGCGCGTGAATGCAGGGCTATTTCTAAAAATTGAATGGGTGGTAAACAAGATAATCATGCCATAAGAGTGTCTGGGCCGACGTCATGATGACAGATGAGCAGATGAGTTGTCATAACAGATTATGTGTGTTAATATAATCGTGTTGCCATTACGGATCACTGTTGTGACTATAATGCTATGATGTTTTATATCACATGCTAATTTAAGGCCATGACATCAAATATTATAATATAATAACATGATACTGGCAATAATGACATGACATGACATGTGAATGTCTGCCATGACATGTGAATGTCTGCCATGACATGTGAATGACATGATTATGTCAGCTTAAGTACCAGGTTAAAGTGACCGAAAAGACGAAAGCAATAACATTTAAATTACCTGGTTTTACTGCATTTTAACCTAATAATTCACAGATCCTCATTTAAAATGTCCCAATCTCTTCAAAAAACATTTAGCTTCCAAAATATTTTTTTTTCAATATGGCAGTAAAATGAAAAAAACTAAAATGTGTTTTTTTGTTTTTTTTCTGGTGGAATACCACACAAGATAAGCAGCAAAAATAGACTCAAAGCTTAAAATCCCTTGTCATGCATGCAGTTATTGTCATAATGGAACGTTTTCTGAACGTGTTGGCATTGTTATTGTCAAAAATGTAGCTAAATAAATTTTTTAAAAAGCTATAAAGGTTTAGTTTGTCCTTAGTTAGTTGTGATTTATATTATCAATGTTAGTAATTGCGCTTTAGTCATTTGTGGGCTATTTTTAATGTGTATTAATTGTGAATGAATTGAATTAATGGCACCATAATGCATTCCACACGTTGCAGCCTCCCTATTTGCACCCATGTTCATACCACTTATAGCAAGAAATAGGCCTGCTTAAATGTTACAAAAACATGGTAAGACTGCAAATGCAAATGTAAGACTATAAAAGTCTTTCATGGCAACTGACATAAATCTACATTAAAAAGGCTTATTCCAACATGTATCAATAGCCACTAAGAATATGTAAGTCAAATTCACCTCGGAAAATGATGCATGTTGGACATAGCTTTTATAAATGTTTATGGAAATTTGCATCAAAGTTCTATGTATGTGTCATGTGGCCTTATCAGTACTGAAAATAGTGTTTACAAAGCATATGTGTATCTTCATCATTAATGTTGGAAAAGCATATCAGGCAGTTCTTCATGAAGCTGCCTGAAGGAAGAGTGAAATTTGTAAAGCTGCATCAAGGCAATGGGGAGCAACTTTCTGGGTGGCTTTGGATACTGTGCAAATCAATATACGAAAGTTAATTGGTTTCAGTGTTACTCTAAACTGTAAAACATAGAAGAAATAATGACAATGTGTCCAAATGTTTCAATACAAGCAGCTTTTACATCGATGAGATGCAGCGTATGCACTTTGTGCATTCCAAGGTCAGCATTTTCTCAAACAATTCTCTCAAAGCAGACGGCACAACAGAGCTAATCAGATATAAACGAGGCGGAGATGGCTGAGATGCGCGTGCATGTTCTTTCTCTGAGGAAACAAAGAATGAAGGAAAGAAAGAACCAAATTCCATCAAACATTCAAAGTTATTTTCTGTCACAATACTTGACTGGTCTGATGTTAACAGCTATTTTTGTAGTTTTCCTGTTGTTCTACTTTTGGTCAGGCTTAATGTTTCACAGCGGATAACATCACAAATCATTTTTTCAGAAATTTGGGCTCCTAATTTCCATCCCAAGTGTGAAAGCGGCTAGAAAAACCTACTTAAAAGAAGAACCACTTGCCAAGTGATTGTACAACTTCCCAAGAGTTTTTTGCTGATAGGAGCAAAAAAATGAAAGAAGCCCCTGAGGAGAACCATCCTAAGAGGATGAGGGAGAACCACCAAAAGGAAGAAGTCCTCGAGAAGGGAACCCATCCTCCTCTGGTAAACAATGGATCACAAACCAAAAACAATAACAATTATGACCATTACGAATAAACAAGATGATAATAACTAGCAGAATCATTCAAATTCACCAAATAAAAACAATGACTGAAGTAGGTTCTATCCAGTCTTTAATCTATCTGATCTAAATTGTTAACAATTAAACATCCTGGTAACTGCATGATATTCAATTTCGTAGATGTGTGCATTTTTACAGATCCTTCATTGTCAGAAACCACATGCATTTTTGTCTATGTGATTCTTTCCTGAAGATTCTCATGAACAATTTATCCTCTTGAGTCAACCTGTGAGAAAATTCTGAAAAATTTCAACACTTTTCAGGGCTCCATGACTGTCCACAACTGTATACACCACGGTCTACACCAGATCCAGTAATAAAAACTTTATCCAAACCCAATCTTAAAATAACAAACACTACAGTTGAATCATTTGCAAAATGCTTGTAATTTTCAGTGCAAGTCAATGTAAAACATTTTCCTTTGGATCATATACAAATAAATGAGTAAAAAAATGAAAGATCCAAAAAATGGGGCTTCTACAAGTGAAGACCTGCCATATCTCTTTTTGGTAACTATTGACCTTTACTGTATATCAATACTAATGCCGGAGTCTAGTGTATCTAACGATACTGATGCCAAAACCAATCCGATACTGTATTTTTTCCCTGTCTTCAACAACGAAGCTTTTAATAATACACTTGTGTGATTAAAAAAAAACTCCCTAAATCCTCTAGGGGGCGCTATGTAAGTTATAAAATTCCAGTTCCTACACACAAATAGTGTGTCCATAATGAGTTCTGCGCACAACTAAATCTCCAGTGGCTCTTTGTTCGACATATTTTACACTGTTTGGGTACAGGAGTCTCTATTTTAATCCCTACATAGTGCAGTGCGTTGCTCAAAGCGTAGCTAAATAATTATGTGATTATTCGGGCCCTTTTCTGATATCCAATTTTCTGATAACTTAGACCAGCACACCCCTTCATCAAGCATGCCTTGGCTGAGCATCTACATCTGGGGTAAAAGGAAAATTGTGTTGATTTGATTTTTATGCCCAAACTATTCACCTCAACCAGCTATTAAGGTTATTATTTCTTCAGACTTCAGTATTGCCATTTGTACAGGCCTGCCACTGGGAGAAGTTACATCATCTCTATGATCTCACTGGTATGCATGTACCATGAAGCCCCTGAAAGTGGCACGTGACACACCAGGGTTTCTGTTTTTAAACCTCCGTGGGAACATGCACATTCAATGATTAAAAACTTCTCGCTAAATATTTAATCACAGACCAAAAAAAAGGAAAAGAAAAAAGCTTCCACTGCATCTGCAGGATCAGATTCTGATTCATACTCTATTCCTGCATGCGGTCCCTACTGATCATGGCACATGTGCATGTACAGCTTCTCACCAGCATAAATTTTGGATGATCCTCATTCTGGTCTCAGTAGACCTCACAGTTTAGGGTTGTTTTTCTGTCTAGATTTTATTTGGTCAGATAAAATGCTATGGCCACAATGGAGACTTAACATTTAGACATGAACCCCATAGATTTGAGACACCCCAGATACTCAAGACCCCTGAGGCTAATGAATAAGATAAGAGAATTTAAACCTTTATTAGTCCAACAAGCAGGAAATTTGCTATCAGACTCAGTCTAGAGACTCAACGCCTGACTTGGACTCACACCCCAGAGGTTCATTACTTTACTTGGACTTGCATCAGTCCTGTTGATGTAGGATATGTGTTTAATCTGCCAGTGTGAGTGGAAAGTCTCATTTAACAGATGTTCAGCTTACCCTGTATCCACCACATCTGTATCCAGGCATCTGATGTGTGTGTGTGTGTGTGTGTGTGTGTGTGTGTGTGTGTGTGTGTCTGTGTGTGTATGTGTTTCTCAGTCAGTAGGTAGTCAGGCATTTCTCAGGAATCCTGTGAAATATGCATGCGTGTGTGTGTGTGTGTGTGTGTGTGTGTGTGTGTGTGTGTGTGTGTGTGTGTTTGCATCCTCGCCAGAACACTGGGTGCGTAGATATAGACCTGAGATATTTCTCTCCTGAAGCACAGGTGCTGCATATAGATATCTCCTACTCAAACCAAATGAGGACTTCAATTAGTCTTCAACGTTCCAAAGTTCACACACATCACACCTTTACCAAGGAACCTTCACTGGCTCCCTGCGGCCGCCCGCATTAAGTTCAAGTCCTTAACTCTTGTTTTCAAGGCCAAGAATGGACTTGCACCCCCATACATATCAGCACTGATCAAGCAGTGTCACTCCTCGTCCTCTCAGGGCTTCAAGCACGGCTCGTCTTGAGCCTCCACTGCTCAATAAAGAGGGAGACATGCATCAAGTCTCTTCTCAGTTTTTCATTTCCCAGAGGTGGAATGAACTCCCTCTTCTGATCAGATCTGTGGAGTCCCTCACTCCTCTTCAACGAGCACCTTGGTGACTAACTACGTCTCTCGTTATCCCCATCCCTTCCTTACTTTTGTCTTCATTTCTGACTTTTCTTTGACAGGTGTTGTTTAAGTGTACCCAGTCTGCAGTAACTTGGTTGAATAGCGGACATAGATTTAAGTTTAGCTTTTCAGGTATAAAGAACAGACGCGGACTACTTGCGCACTGATATACGTCGCTTTGGATAAGAGCGTCTGCTAAATGCAGTAAATGTAAATGCAAATGTAAATCGTGCCTTTCTAAATGTGGTCAGATGTGTTGAGGTTTTCTCAGTTTTTCATAAGACAGTAATGCATCAGCATCATGGGATTCGCAGCATTCGATTTTGAAAGAATCAAACCAGGGCCCATTCGGCATGAATCATCAACCAAATGAATCTCCAACCAAAACATGCTTTGCATGAATACAACGAATTCCAACCCATTCGCACACACACACACACACACACACACACCAGCTACATGTTTCCAACCATTAACGACACCGCATGAATCCAATCAATGCCCATTTGGCATAAATCTAACCAATTACCATTACGCTTGAATCCAACCAATGCCCATTCTGTATTAATATAAGCAATGCCCTTTTTGCACTAATCCCATGACCCACTCCATACAGATGTAACTGATGCCTAATTTGCATGAATTCAACCAATACTCATTTTGCATTAATCCAACAAATGCCCACCTTAGGTGAATCCAACCACTGTCCTTGTCAGCTGGTTAAACCACACACAAACAGATGCACATATCTGATTTTGTGTTGTGTGAGTCAATAGGAGTTGCTGCCAGCTAAAAGAAAGAAAACAAATATATGTTTTTAAAATAGTCGTTAGTCTTGGTTACCACCAGAGATTGTACAAATCTAAAACAATGGGAAAAACACCCCAGCCTGGAGTATAGTTCCCGTTTTACATAAAAGTATTAGTATTAGTATTATTATTAGTAGTAGTATTAGTATTAGTAAAAGTATGAATTTATTTCTATTTTTAAACACACATTTCATGGCGAATGGACCAGCAGAAATAAATTATGTGAAAAAATCTCATTACCCAGATTAAGAATGTTTTGCTCTCTCCTTAAAAGTTACTGTTTTGAGGTGTTTGCAAAAATATACATGTACATTTTTCTTTGCTTTTTCCTGTGGAATATGTGTCCATTTGATCTTTGTTTGTGTGTGTTCATGGGATAGAGTAGATCGAGCAGGTGTTTGGGTGGTAGGTTAATTGACATTGGCGTGGTGCCTGTTGAAACTGTCAGCTCCCTCATTAAAAGCCCATTTAAAAGCAATTAAGCCCAATATATACGACAAGCACAAAATCTGCCAGCATCTCTGTGATTTATCTGTCTCTTGTTGATCCCCAGGTGTTTGGGACATATGCAGCAGATAAACAAAGCCAACTATGATCAGTTCATGTAATTACTAATTTCATAACAGTATGCAGTAAAATAAGTGGCAGAAGAATGTATCTTCTGTAATTCATTATCTACTATAAATTACTCACTAACTACTTGATATATTCAATAATATGTTCAATTGTCTACTATAAATGATTCACTAACTATTTATTTCTATAACTACTTTACAGAATAGTTAATCTTCTGTAATTCATTATCTACTATTGTCATGTCAGATGAAGATGGAGGACATGACCGCAGGAGAAACCTTTAATGAAACAAAAATGAGCTCGCAGAGCTCCAAACAAAACCAGTTCTGAAAGTAAAGCAACCCGTGATCCG
>JBBPCX010067250.1:0-13505 GCA_037974365.1 Hydrocynus forskahlii | reverse complement strand
GGTGTGGCTTCTTTTTGGTTGGAACGAAAACCTGCACCCACAGCGGCCCTTTCTGGACAGGTTTGGGGACCCCTGCTGTATAACAATCTTGCCCAACCTAGCAACTGCTCCAGAAATACATTTGAACAAATGTAACTTCAGAGTTCTTGGGATCTTTTATGCAATTTGCAGGTGTCAGGGTGTCATTACCAATATGCAGTAGACCCCTGGAACTTCTGGGAAAGGTGGGATATCTGAAATGTATGGGGCTGTTAAGTGGGAATGAAGACAAAGAAGCAATACAGAGCAGCAGCTTTCATACCTGCTGTGATGACACAGTGGATTAAGGTGGTGCTTCATTGCTTTTGGGTATGCTTTGGAAAACGTATGTATTTGCACTACAATATTTGGGGTCATATTTGTTCTTGGGCACTTCTAAAGATGTTTTGAGAGAATGGATCACAGTTTGTCTCAAGGACAAAATGGACCCCATTCACCCCCACTGTCCAGACCCATGCAGCAGCAAGCACTAGCAGTTTCATGTTTTTCTTATGCCACTAGCTACATGCTACTGGTTTCTAGCCCGAACACTGTAAAATACATTGTTTTGCTATGTTGGCCCATAAACAAAATGGCTCCTATAACTTGCAGCAGCACCCTAGGCTCACTACTGGGTGATTTAGCCTCCCCTTCAACAATTTGATTCAAACCATGTGGACATGCATACCTTGAGCGGTATGTCTTCACTGCAAAGATGTCCATTTTACTTTTTAAAAAAACCTGTCTAGAAGTATGAACAAGTCTTCATATTTTACTTCATTTGTAAGCAGACTGTACAAGGTCATATGTTACAAACATTGTACTTTTATTTGGCCTTCTTGGTGTTTTCTATATTATGATAACAGCTTTGTGCTAGTATGCTAACCTTAACTGGCCTGCTGTTTCCAGTTTGTTATTCATACACATCACCAGAATTAAGTCATATGGCTCTCTGTTCTGTCCAAACCCACAGGTTATATTTATCAAATCCATGGTTAAGGCAAGAAAGAAACATTCCTGCTGAAATAGTTTACTTTGAATAGTCGTAATGACAAATAAACAAGCTTACTAGCTAGCAAGATATTAGCTATTCGCTGTACTGCATGCTCCCCAGAAACCACATTACATCAGGACCATCCATCATTGTGGCATCAGTTGTGTTGTTATAACTGCTATACCTGTGTTTTATTGGTTAATGCATTTTCTGCTTTGGTTTGATATAGACTAGTAGCATAATACAGTAAAGTGACAAGGTAGAGCATTTTCGTCAGTTAACACAATAGCAAGGCCTTCATAAGTGTTAGAGAGGGGGAAGCATTAATATATGCCAGACTGTCACCCCCTGGGACCTGAGTTTGACACTTTTTCTCTATGGCCTTGGCCCAAAGTAGGGACCAGAAAGTCACAAGTGCCCAAGTTGAGAAAGGGCCACTGATGTAAGATACAGTTTCTTATGCTTTAGCAACTGGGATAAAAAAAAAAGACCTGTTGCTCCCATTCTTGAATGAAGCAATGCCAACCTGCTGGGTTATCCAGCTAAACCATGAATGTTTGAACATCTACAACACAAGGCAATGTGAATGTAGTAGCTGAAATTTATTGTCGCAAAGTGACTGTTTTAGCTTTACAAGCCTGGACACAAATAGATGGAGCATCCACCTAGGTTACTTGGGGCATTGGTAATCTGTCAGTCTTTGATATAACTAGTATGACTTAAATGGTACTACATTAGTTCCACATTGGCACTGGTGGGGTAGTAGTTAAAGCAGTTGTTTAAACTAAAGTATTCTTCCTACACTGTGGAAGGGTAGGCTACAGCATTGTCGAACAATGGGGCAGTTGGTAGCCAAGTATTGAGGGAGTTGCCCATGCGATCAAAAGGTCATGGGTTCAAATCCCAGGACTGCTAGTGGCACCTCTGAGATACCCTTGAGCAAGGTACAGTCCCCACTCACTCCTTCCTGGGTGCTGTGTTCCTTGCTGCCTGCTGCTTTACTTGGTGAATGGGTTAAATGCACAACAAATTTTGTGCTGTTCACGCTGTGTCCATTCAAGTATGACAAATGGACACTTTACATTTTTAACCTTTCAGTGCTTTGGGGAACCCTATCTTCCTGGGCAGCTTTGAAAGCACATCAAGTATACTTCAAACATCCCAATATCCTGAAGCGAAAATCTCTGCTTTCTCCATCAGCATTTTCAAAGAAGCACTCTTCCCTTTGGAGTACATGTGAGTGAGGAAACTTCCTGGCACATTTTGAGACAAGAGCTTGACTTGTGTGCACTTCTAGGATTTATATCAAGGCCTTAGAAACATAAAGCAACTGCTACAGGACAGTCTTAAATATGACCTAATTTCAGCCCACAAAAGAAAGGGGTTGATACCCATTAGTCTACTTCAATTTATCTATCGCTATACGGTTTAAAACTGCATTCTACAGAACCTGGTGTTGACGTTAGCTTGAAGTTGGTCTCATTGGGATTTTATATGGAGAAACACAACTGATGTTGCAATTAGGTCCAGGACTAGCCTTCATCTATGTCCACAATAACAACAAAGCTACATAGGAACGACCTAGAGCTGTTTCCCAACACCGTCCATGAAGTTCACCCTCACAGGTTCATGGTTTCCTTACTTTTCAGCTGCATCCTGTAGAATGAGGTCAGCCTCTGGGACTGGAACTGGGAAGCCCACTTTCAGAAGATTAAGAATTGAAGGCGATTTTAAAATCTCTCCAGATATTGTCTTTTGAGCAAGTACTACTGCCATGGCAAGCCTGTCATTCTAGGGTTTCCTGTCGTTGACATAGGATGCTTGGCATTAGCAGTGGTAAATGGAACAGCCAGGAAATTCAAAAAAAGTCAACAATTAGCAATCCTAATTTGGGGTCCCTAGGGAAAAACTTCCATGGATCAATGTCTGGACCCCTGGCAGAACCACTGCTTTTTAAGTGCAAAGAGGCATTTGGGGCATAGGATCTACAGATCTAATCGAACACTGGTAAGGTCTGGTAAGTGCACAAATGGTTAAAACTACTGCAGGAATCAGGACCATAGAGGTCTGCTGCTACATAGCTCTCTATGAGCTAAGCAGCAGGGCATTCCTGAACCAAGTTGTCCAGACCAGCAGAGAGACACAGAGGAGGATGTCAGCCGCTGAAAAACAGGTTGCCAACGTCGACCTCGACGGCCAAACCCTAGAGCAAGCCAGCAGCCATCTTAAAGTACCTTGGCTAAGAAACATGCGCAAAGGAAACAGTGATTGCGCATAATGGACGTCGAAATGGAAGCCCCGTAGAACTGGTGGGCGGGGTTCTCACGTTTCTGCCCTTCTCTGATTGGCGCAGGCGGCGATGTCACGGAGTGATCCCGGGCTCTTGTACATTGTTTGGAGAATGTGCTGCAGGGAAGAATCAAACGACGAATTATTAACGATTCTGTGCGCCTAACGCGTCCATCCAAACGCTGAGGGCCGGAGCGCGTCGTCAGCACCCGTCGTGGGACTGCAGGGTGCTGGGGACGTGCCGTGGGAGAGACCAAGGAAAGAACAACACCTTCCTAAGGACGACGGTGAGTAGGTGGCTATGGCAAGGACTGTGCTCCTGTGAAAGGGAGAGACCTTGCTGTGCTGCCTTCAAAGGCGCCAAAGCATCTAGGACCTAGATCTTCCGTAGAGGAAGTGCAGCTCTTAATTTTGAAAGGTTTTATGTAAGGTCGCACCGGGTTTATAGAGTTAAACACGACCCTTTGGTCAATTTTTGTCACTGGTAGCCGTGTAGTTAGCTGCCGAGCTAGCTAGCTAGTCAGTAGATTATGTGGCTGCTAGTTGTCCTGGTTAGTGATGCTAATGTGGCTGTAGCTATATGTAACACAAATAACGTTCGTGGCACGGCTGATTTTAAACATGAAACCCGCGAAACGAGAGAAAATGTATACGTTAGCTGACCTTCTCGCCTCGGGAGTTCATATAAACCGCCTCAGGAGCGGGTTGTGCAGCTTTGTGGCCATGGCCGTTAACTTTGCCTTCTTGTTAGCTTGCTGGCTAGCAGTATTAACAGCATTTGCACCCAGTGGCTGTTAGGTTGGTTCGGTTTAGGGTGTTTCTCCTCTGGTAGAGACACTTGAGCGCTCATTTGGTCACTTGGTTTCGTGTGTGGGGGTTTATATGCTCCCTAAAGTGGCGTCGTGGTTTTATGGATTAACTTCTTAGTAGTTTGCTGCTGCTGGTTTAACTTCAGCAACGTGACACCAAAGAAAATGCTTCCGTTCAAGTGGATAGTTTTGCTTCCGTACATTTCAAACTCATTTTGTGTTCAGTTTGGGCGAAAATTTAATTCTAACGAGCCGTTTAATGTTCATTGTGTTTTAACAGAACTCCAGACCTGTTTGGAAGTGTGAAGTGTGGAGATGTAGACATGCACAACATGGTATGTTGTTTGATTGGTCCTAGATTGCCCCTTCCTCTGACTTTTTTAATGGAACTCTGTAAGGGATGGTTATTATTGTTCAAAATGAAAGGGCACAGATTTCAGGCCGTACCAGAAGTGAGACAGAAATCACACTTTCTCACTCTTGTTTCCCGGGTACTATAGACAAGTATGACCCTGTTTACACAGTCAATTGATGCACCAGGAGTATCAGGATTGAATCTGGATCAGGCCAAGCCACATAAAATGCATGTGAGAGTGCACCCAAGACACTTCTCTCCAAGACACATTGACAAGCAAAAACACTTCCCACTACTGCTATGATGCATCTGCTGTTGATACTTAGTAATGATGATACTTAATGTGGCCATTGCTGCTCTTTCATCCTGATTTGATTTTAACATTAATTCTCTGTCTCGCTTTAGATAAGCTTAAATAAAGCACCAGTTTGGTTAAACTTCTCTGCTTGTTGTTTTTCACTACAATACACCATGTTTTAATGCACATGGTTCATGATAGTGATGAAACAGAAGGATATTTATTCTAAACAGCCTATTCTTGCAGACTCTAACTGCACAAAATGGATCTTTTGAATAGAACAGAAAAAAATGTGCAGCACAGGTTGTTGTATGTGAACTGATTTGCATATCACTTACCACATAAGGATTGGATTTCAGTCTGGCTGACCAGAAACTCATTACCAAGTGTAAACACATGCGGCTAAAATCTGATCAAGATACAACAGAAATACTAGTCACATGAAGTGACCAGATGTAAGCGGGGGTCATAGAACTTGGAGCAGGTACAATGTCATAATTTCCACAGCCTTATTTGCTGTTTATGTATGTTTTATATATATTTCTGTGACCGATATGTCTGTCAATCTGGATATACGCTGGCCATATTTATACTTTTCACTAAAACACATTCCTCCGTTGATCTTACCTTAAATGCAAAACACGTGTTGGTTTCTGTTTTACAACAGACATACTTTCTTCCCTATTACTCCCAGTGTATCATACATGTTCAAATATTGGAAGAAACCTTTTAAAGCAGACAATGAGCTGTTTGTATCTGTTGTATCTGTGCAGGATATGGCCTTGTCTTGAGCTGCTGCATTTTCTGTCATTGTAAGCACAGCTACTGTCCAGTGGACATTCTGTACATGAGAGAAGTTAGATAATTGAATGTAGAGATGGAAAATGTTTCATGTACACTGCTGAATATGTGTAAGATATGTCTGTGGCCACCTCTGTATGTGGTCTTGGGGACTTGATTGTATTCACTATGAGCTCTGGTTTCATTTACAATGGGCTTTTCATGCAATTATCATCTGATCACATGGATTGATGAAAGGTGTAAACATCCTCTGAGAATGCAGTTCTCTAGTTTTTGCTCTGTTGTAGCATAATATAGGGTGCACTATGATTGACCACTCAAGCCAGTGTCATATGAGTAAACACCATAAATCATATGGAACTGTACTAGCTCTAGATTCAGAATGTACTCTATGAACACACTGTGTAATTGTGATGGAATAGAAGTTAATTGTCATATCTGAAGATGTCTAATTGAATCTAGGCCACAGTAAAAAAAAAAAACACGATGTATTCGTGCATAAATCTTTCATAAATTGCTTATTATATAAATGTCTGTGATTTGAAGGCTTATTTAGTCTGTGTTAGACTCTGAGTTAAAAGAAAAAATTTATTTTGTGGTGCTTATCAAGGCAAGTTGCTGAAAAAAATAGACACAGAATGCTTAGAAAATTATATTTGAACAAGGAATTCCCAACACTTCAGACTTCCTTTTTCCTCTAGCACAACTTCACTTCAGATTGCCAATGGTTGCTGAGGAGAAGTGTTAAAAAAAAATCTAACATTGTGTTACACTAATTGCTTGCTACTGAGAACTGTTGTTTTAAATAACAAACCTAAACACTAGACTGTGGTCAGATTGTGGTCAGCAACTGTAAAACTGGTTTGATAGTCCTTGACATGTCTAAATGTGGTCTAGGTGAGATGAAATAGTAAATAAAATTGGCTTTACTGCCTGATTTAATTTTTATTTTTTAATGGAGTTTAACAGTTTGCCTACCATACTTATGAACCATCATTAACATGCACACAATTTACTAACCATTCTGGTGTTTGAATTGCATATGTTAATCTATCCA
The DNA here is from genome assembly GCA_037974365.1 of Hydrocynus forskahlii. Classification (NCBI taxonomy): domain Eukaryota; kingdom Metazoa; phylum Chordata; class Actinopteri; order Characiformes; family Alestidae; genus Hydrocynus; species Hydrocynus forskahlii. Next base: position 6,884 of record JBBPCX010067250.1, on the reverse strand, counting down.
TATGCATTTTGTAGTTCTACAGTCATAGACTGTGGTCTGTTTATTTTCACGTGATTCGTTTACCTTTTTAGATATTTAGCTACGGTCCACCAATTAGCTGGTCTATTTTACACTCATTGTACAGTTTATTAGCTTTACTAACCATATAGATTAGTAGTTAGTGGTTTAGTAGTTTACAAATTATTTGCTGCTCTGTGTCATTTGTTCCCCATCAAAAGTCAAAACCTCCTGAAGACAACCAGTTAGCATGTATTATTTGGGTGGTGGAACATTTTCAGCACAGCAATTTCACTGCCATGGATTGTCTGTCTGTCTGTGATGCACAGAGTGAATTCTGTGCTGGAGTTTTTAAACATATACACTTACTGCATTTGTCATCTTCTAAGTCCTTCTAGTTTCTGGCCACAGGACACTGTTGGATGAGTACTTATGCTTGGTGAATTATTCTCCGTCCAGCAGTGACATTAAAGTGTGTAACAGTAAACAGTGTTACTGCTGGATTGAAAAGAATCCAGCCCAAATAGTACCTGGGTTTTGGAGAAATGGATGGGCTACAATCTGTACATGTGCACCTGTGTGGTGCAGATATGGACAGGCATTGTAGGTGTTCCTAAAGAAGTGGCTAGCAGGGTGGTGGGTGGGTGGGTGGGTGTGTGTGTGTGTGTGTGCCTTTACACGCATATAAAATAAGAAACCTTTATTAGTCCAACAAGTGGGAAATTCGCTTAGTAACGCCAGAAAGTGGACAGTACAAAGTTAAGAGCAGCAAAATTGAGAAAAGAATAGAATAGAATAAAAGAAAAATAGACCAAAGTACTATGTCGCAAAATGGTATTAAATAAAAATAAAAAAATTTGCTCAATAAACAGTCTAAAGATGTACAGTATAAGATCTAGGAATGTAGTGTGTGTAGCTGTATTGTACAAAATATACATATATGTATGTAAACTGTAAGCAGACTAAATTGCACATTTTGGATAAAATCCACAGTATAGTACTGCCGTATAGTATAAAATAAATGTTCAGATGTACAGTCTAGAATGTACAGTATATAATCCACAGTATATAAAAATGTACAGTTATAAACCAAAGGTGTACAGTTATAAACCAAATATGAATTTAAGTGACATCCCATTCTTAATCCATAGGGTTTAATATGACGTCAGCCCAACCTTTGCAGCAATAACAGCTTCAACTCTTTTGGGCAAGTTCTCCACAAAGTTTAGGAGTGTGTTTATGAGAATTTTTTACCATTCTTCCAGAAGCACATTTGTGAGGTCTGACACTGATGTTGGACGAGAAGGCCTGCCTCGCAGTCTCTGCTGTAATTCATCCCATCGGGTTGAGGTCAGGACACTGTACAGGCCAGTCAAGTTCTTCAACACCAAACTCGCTCATCCATGTCTTTACTGACCTTGCTTTGTGCACTGGTGCACAGTCTTGTTGGAACAGGGAGGGCCCATCCCCAGTTTCCCCAAAGTTGGGAGTGTGAAATTGTCCAAAATCTCTTGGTATGCTGAAGCATTCAGAGTTCCTTTCACTGGAACTCAGGGGCCAAGCCCAGCTCCTGAAAAACAACCCCACACCATAATCCCCATCCACCAAACTTTACACTTGGCACAATGCAGTCAGACAAGTACCATTCTCCTGGCAACCGCCAAACCCAGATTCATCCATCAGACTGTCAGATGGAGAGGCGTGATTCATCACTCCAGAGAACGCGCCTCCACTGCTCTAGAGTCCAGTGGCGGTGTGCTTTACACCACTGCATCCGACGGTTTGCATTGCACTTGGTGATGTATGGCTTGGATACAGCTGCTCGGCCATGGAAACCCATTCCATGAACCTCTCTACACACTTTTCTTGAGCTAGTCTTAAGGCCACATGAAGTTTGGAGGTCTGTAGTAATTGACCCTGCAGAAAGTCGTCGACCTATGCGCTCTATGCACCTCAGCATCTGCTGACCACGCTCCATCAGTTTTCGTGGCCTACCACTTTGTGGCTGAGTTGCTGTCGTTCTCAATCGCTTCCACTTTGTTATAATACCACTGACAGTTTACTGTGGAATATGTAGTAGCGAGGACATTTTCCTGACTGGACTTGTTGCACAGGTGGCATCCTATCACGGTACTACACTGGAATTCACTGAGCTCCTGAGAGCAACCCATTCTTTCACAAATGTTTGTAGAAGCGGTCTGCATGCCTAGGTGCTTGAAGTTATACACCTGCGGCCATGGAAGTGATTGGAACACCTGAATTTAATTATTTAAAGGGGTGAGTGAATACTTGATGGTCGCCAATGCAATTTTTTTTTTCCGCGCCTTTTTTTTTCATTTCAGTTGCCAATGGCGATCGTCTCTCAAAACCAAGAGAAACTAAAATAAAAGTACAAGAAAAGTGACATAACAAGCAGATATGCTCAACCTGAGTCTGTCTTTCCTACTACACTATCAAGTGATTAGTTATGGGAATTTCATGTCTTTTTTTAATGAGTAGATTTGGACCATATCACTATGAAGATCCGCCTCCTTTGGCTCCCAAAAGCATAGACATACAGGGTACACGCCGCATTCCCGTTGTTCCCAATTCACATGATAGGTCAGCGTGTGGCCATATTGTGAGTGGCAAAAGCATCATGTAAATTAATACAGGTAGACGTGGTTTTCTGATGAAAACATTTCACTCATTCCTTTCTCTCTCACACACACTATGTTGTTAGTGGGTTATCACTATAGTGGCTCGGTATTTTATACAGGACTGGATCTAAAATCCTTGGAACAGAAATGCCTTACACAGCTTTTTCCGTGTGTTGCCACTCGGTAGTGTTTAGTCTTGAAGACAGACACAACTAAAGATAAGAGCATAAAATGATGGTTGTCAGTTCCAAACTGTGGCCCAGACAAACTAATCAATCAAAGATACACTGACTGCTTGTCCTGATGTTGACTGTCGGATAACACGCTTCGCTACTTTAACCACCTTGACTGTCCCCTCAGAAGGAATCATTAAACCTCCACTGTTTTAATGACAGCGAGAGGCAGCTTTGACCATATGATGCCGGTTCTTTTACCAACCTACCACGGCACACATCACAGGGCAGCTTTCTCAAAATGTGTCAAATGACAAACCCTGGTTAGGCTGAACAATTGTTCTGATTATATTTGGCCATTATAAAATCGTGCTTACGTTTAGCCAAAACGTTGTTTGATGGCTGTCTTGAACATGGGGATGGATAACTCTGCTAGCTTAGCTTAGGTTAAGATTTATAAACTGAGGTGGATTTCTTTAGGAAACCTCCAGAGTTTGAGGAAATTTAACTAAAGAGCTAACAACAATCTCAATAGTTAGTGCCTACGTTAAGCCAAAACTTTGTTTGGAGGCTGACTTGAACACAGGAATGTATAGCTTTGATAGCTTAGCCTGGCTTAGCTAAGGTTAAGGTTTATAAAACGGGATTTTAAAATGGCCAAATATATTTAACGCAATTGTTCAGCCTTACCTATGAAATCTAATCCCTTGGGATCTGTTTTGAAGCGTACAGCCCCACGCAGAACATGCGTGAGGCATCTTTAACCACCTCTTCACTCCACAGCAGTGCTTCTCGCAATATTGCGGCAACGTTGAAATCCAATGCAGCTGGTCATGCAGCGTCTAGTAATATTCTATGTCTGTGGTCAGTCTTGTAATATTCTATTGTAGGATCAGAATCATTCTGAACTTCATATATTGATCACACACATGGAATTAAGGCCGACAGAAAGAGCGCTTTGTTTGACAAACGGCAGATTTTGAGGTCTGGAATTTCTCACGTCCCGAGAGACAAACAGATAAACACCTCCAGATCCCCTTTTCTGTGAATTACAGCTAGGCTCTCACCAAATGGGGAAGGGGTCAAAAGGTAAGCCCTGATTGCCTATTGGGGAGCAATAAACAAACTAACAGCCAGACCTTCAGTCTCCAGAAAAGCAGAGACATTCCAACGGACACACACACTCAAGAGACGCCCCCTAACACACCCACCTAAATTCCTGTCTTCTAAGTTTGTATTCTCGTAGATATGTCTATGTAAAGGACTATATTGCATAATTTCAATGTAATAATTCCTATTGCAAACTGTGAAACCAAGATGGTTGGTGTCTGATCAAGATGACCCAGCGGTCTACCCCCCCCGGTTTACTATAACCCTCTTCTCCTTTTTCCACAGGACACTGAGGAACAAACATACTCCCAACCCAGAGAGGAGTTCAGTGTTTAAACAAAGAATGACTTGTTGCAATTAGGAGTTCTGCGTTTAAGAAATTACTTGTTTCCTATTACTTGTTCCTTAACTAAGCCAAGTTAAACCCTGTGTGTTCAAGCATCTTATCATCCGATATGGAGTTGAGTTATAACTCCAAAACTGTTGGGAATACGCCCATCATGCTTGATCTTGAAACATTCAGGGCGGTGTAATCTTCTTATTTTAAATATCTGCGTCACTCCAAAATGTGGCCGGAGAATACTAGATACAATATTCTCATTTCAATTTCAAGCCATGCCTTAAGGAACCGATAAATCGACTCTGTGTGCAAGCCACAGAGTTAGACAAAGAAGACAGAGATTTCATTCATTTTCACACAAACTTAAACCTCTGAACATGTGTAGAAACTCATAATTGGTTGAATACTAAAGGAGAAATTGTAATAATCACGGTTCCTGCATTTTGAAGCTTGTTTTCATGAATAATTAGACTGTGTGTACCAATTAGGACATAGTTTGATTAATTTTATTTATAAGCTTGTTGTGTTTGGTATTTTTGTAATCCTCCGAACATCACCATCACAATGCTGCCAATTTCAATACCAAATTATGAACCTTACGAAAGTTATGAAACTTCTCTACCAACAAGGAGTTTCATATATTCCAAAAGGAGTTGTAAAAGTAGCTTCTCCCTTGAGCCCTGAGGGCCCAAATGTAGGGGGCTGCCCTTTGCTGATTGGCCAAAAGTGGCAAGGATGCACTGTGGGGCCATAAAGAATTCAGCCACAGGACACTCCAAGCAGAGCAGCACCGGAAGCAGAATCTGAGCAGACAAGGCAGCCGGACCCCAAGCAAGACCTCAACACCAAGGCCAACAGCGCAACCTTCGGAGGGGACCGGACTCGCCACTTCTTCATCACCTCTGAGCCTTCACCACCGGAACGAGCAAGCCACTCTGCCTCCGCGAAGATTCAATTCCTCAAGATTCATCACTGCAACTTCATCAGCTTCAGAAGAACAACTCCAAACCTCTGAACAACTTCTGCAACTCCTCTGAGTCCTCAGATCACAGCTGACCTCAACCCTCCTGAGACCCAAATCAGTGAATAAGTATAAAAGTTACCTTCTCATTTTGATAACTTTGGTGCAGAGGTCAATAACACATGTACTTCTGATTACTGGGTTGTGTTGTTTCACGAAGCCGCAGTTCAGGGACTTTCAGTAACTTCCAGTAAGCTTATTAATACCAGTATCCCATCACTACTCACATTTATTTTATTCTGTGTTTGTATATTTTGTGTTTGTCTAGCGTGGTAAATAAAGGTTGTCTTAAAGTGACCAGTGATTCAGTTTCTTGTTCAAATAAGGTGAATACGTTACCTATGCTCATTAGAATAATAATAATTAGCTAATACCCCTTTTTCAAGTAACCTCTTTTCTAAAAGCGAAGCACAATTAAGGAGAGTTTAAAGGGTTAATTACTATACTCCTGCTAAAATATTTCGCTGGCCGAATAGTTTGTGCTGGATTCCTTAATAAACCCTGCTTGATTGGAAACCCCTAAATAAATAATCATTAATAATTGACTATTTATTAATCAATTGATCAATATAAGGGTGAATCAGCCTAAACTGAGAATATCTCAATTAAACCCTAAATTTTAAACTCCTACACTATGTCTGTGGTCAGTCTAGTAATATTCTATGTCTGTGGTCAGTCTAGTAATATTCTATGTCTATGCCCAAACAGCTCTTTGTTTTCCCAAATGTAGTCAAAGTACCGACTTGTTCGCGACCGACACATCTCTATCAAGAGCAGTGTTGACAGATCAAGTTTCGTTTGAAAAGATTCGCACGGCCTGGCAACCTATTGCAGAGCGAGCTGAGAAATAGTTTTAATTGTGGCAAAAATTTAGTCCATGTTGTGATTTCTTGTTTCGCTTTAACGCTGTTTACATGGGGTAAGACTGGAGACAAAATGTGCCATGACAATATTTCTTTTTATTTATACCACATTTGACAGAGATAATGGCTCCTGAAAAAATTATTTGGCTCCCAAATATTTTGGCTCCTAAGGTTTTTATTTTGTCCGGAGCCATATATATATGTATGTATGTATGTATGTATGTATATATGTATGTATATATACATATATATATACACACACACACACACACACACACACACACACACATACACCCTGTTCCAAATTATTATGCAAATTCTATTTGACTGTCACAAAAATTAGATTTTTTGGTTTTCAATTAAACTCATGGATGGCATTGTGTTTCCGGGCTCTTTGGATCACTGGAAGAAATTTTAGACACCTGTGACGATTAGTTTACCAGGTGTGCCCAATTAAAGGATAAACTACTTAAGAAGGACATTCCACATTATTAAGCAGACCACAGTTAGCAACCAATATGGGGAAGAACAAGGATCTCTCTGCTGCCGAAAAGCGTGAAATATGTCAGTGCCTTGGACGAGGTATGAAAACATTAGACATTTCACAAAACCTTAAGCGTGATCATCGAGAGATTTGTGGCTGATTCAGAGCACAGACGGGTTTGTGCAGATAAAGGCAAATTGAGGAAGATTTCTGCCAGATCCATGCATCGGATCAAGAGAGCAGCTGCTAAAATGCCA
>JBBPCX010067249.1:0-13505 GCA_037974365.1 Hydrocynus forskahlii | reverse complement strand
ACATTTACGCTCAGCACCGAACAGCATGAAGTTTCCGATAACTAAACACACACTCCATACACTCCCTATATATACGCTCCCTATATAGTGCACTACCTTATTACACTACAACTTCTGCACCCAAAAAGTGTCCTAAACGTTGATTATACCGTCACAATGCCTATGGCTAAACCCCAAATGGCTTTCTATCAGACTTATCAAGTTTTATTGTCCTTTTAACCATATACACACAGTAAACAGTGAAGTGAAAGTTCCTCCAAAACTAATGGAGACACATAAGAACAGAAACAGAAACATGACAAGAAACATGACCACACTAGAACAAAAGAGTGCAAGAAAAAAAACACAAGACGAGACATGAAAATGAAGCAGCATTTGGGTTTGGAAGGCATTTCATGACCTATCTAGTGCACTACATAAGGACTGAGGAGCCACTTGGGATTCAGCCTCAGTTTTGGGCTTCCTGAAGGTAAGTGGTCGGGTTAGTGCTGGTCTTACTGGTGTGCTTGTCTTGTGGGATTAATAAATGGTTCTCCATTAGCTATGTGGTGCACTGTTTGGGCTTTGAAGCCAATTAGTTCATGCTTCATGCATCTAGTGCACTATGCAATCAATAGATTACGGTTTGCGATTCTGAAAAGCCGCAAAGTTCCAAATTGATAAGCCACAAAGGAATTTTTCTTCTTCATTGACTTACATGAATCCACCATGCTGACCATGAAGTGGTCTAGGTCAATGTATCTCTTTTGTCCTGTGAAAGTCCATTAGTGCAATTAATGGTTTCGTTAAGTCATGATGAAGTAGATGTGTACTGATATATATCTCAGATGAGAAGAATCAGTACAGTGGAGTTTCAGGTTCAGAGGTTTGATACTGTAGATTGAATCAGTACCTATTATTAACAGCAGTACCCTCTTTATAAAAGGGTAAAGGGGGCATTTGGCTGACACCCTTATCCAGAGCGACTTACAGTCATTAGTTACAGGGACAGTCCCCCTGGAGTGTCTTGCTCAAGGACACAGTGGTAGAAAGTGGGGGTTTGAACCTGCGACTTTGTGGTCATCCGATTCACAAGCAAGCGTTTTACCCACTAGGCTACTGCAACCCAACATATATGCTACTAAAATATGGTATTTCTTTGTTTTCGCAGTTCTGCAACGGTCTGAAAATGGCCATTCGTGACCAAAGAAGCGTGCTTCTAACCGTCCTGCTGGGGATGCTGTCCATCGTGTGCTTTGGCCTGGCGCCCTCGACTACATTACCCACAATCTTCATACCCTTCACTCTATGGATGGCAGGCTGAGCCACACTTTATAGACTCCAGCTATGAAGCACTAGCTGCCAAACTGGACTATTTATGTTCCAACATAACAGCAGTCTCTGACCCTGTCCAAACGGCCACTCGGTTTGATCTCAGAACCGAGCGATGCTGACATGCGGTTTGTATATTTGGTGCCATTTATCCAGTTACAGTACTTGATAGCCATAGTTATAGTCATAGTCCACAAGCAAGGAAGGCTATACAGCATCATAATGATGCAGACAGCAAGAAACGCTTCAAGATACGTCCAGAAGAAGTGATGCGTGAGGCCGTCCCTGGAGAGAGAGAGAGATTGAGAGAGAGATTGAGAGAGAGATTGAGAGAGAGATTGAGAGAGAGATTGAGAGAGAGATTGAGAGAGACTGAGAGAGATTGAGAGAGACTGAGAGAGAGAGAGAGAGAGAGAGAGAATGCAATGTAAGATGTGCCTTATTTATATTGAATGTCATATTGCTTCTAATCTGTAAATGGATTGCCAATATAAGACATGTATTTGCACACAATCCTCTTTAATTTTCAAGCACTGACAAGTTGACTGTAAGTCTGTACTGTAAAGTAGTGTACATTTTATATTGAATATTGAATTCCTGTGTAATATAATAAAAAGCCCAAAACTTTTTTTTTCACTTCTAAGTCTTTATATTTGAGATCTATTGAGTGTTAAACGTATCGAAGGACTTAGTTTTTACAATCAAGCAATTAAAATAGTCGTTTTGTAATATTTATATGTACTGTAGTATCAAAGAAAAAACAGTCATATAGTGATATTTAGAATCATTATTCTTATGCTTTACAAGTTTGGAGCAAAATTCTGAACCGTTTCGGGTTTCCTTATGAGAAGCACTGCTTTAAAGAACTATGTACACGTTCTCCATCGGAATTTTCTTCAGTACAAGAAAATTCGAGCAATAAGTCTAATGGCAACAATTATCATAATAATTGTAATTGCTGCATTAAAAATATATTAACTGACCATCATAGTTTTGCAGAGACAACTTTAGCATAAACAGAATGGCACACATAAAAAGAACCATTTTCTTAATGGCAAAGAATCTCTCAAGCAGGTTAGAAGCAGTGTTTACCACTAGAACACCTAAAGGCCACATAAACACAGTCCCTATAAAATGTACCATCACTCATTTGTTGCTCACTGTAAGAATGGGCTTCCTTATGTGCTTTCTGGCACTGCATGACACTGTTCTCTATTTAAACTACAAAACATATGGATGCAATTCAGGCCCCAGAATAGCTGCTAGCCTTATTTATAACATTTATTTTTGAAAATTTGAAAATTTATAACATTTATTTTTGAAAATGCTAATCACTTGTTAACCACATTTCCTGTTTAGCTCCAGTGCAAAAGTAAACTTTGGCGAACACACACATCTTGACTTCTCAAGCGTGTTTCAGGATTTCAGTTGAGGGGATAGTTGGGCAAATTAGATTCTGGGGACTCTTTTGGAAATGTGAGCTCTACCACACAAACCCTGAAGCTAAGACAGCGGTGGGATAATAAGTCACTTTTATTTACATTGCAAATCTACCGTAAGCTGATTGCAGTTTGACAAAGGCACTGCTGGATGCCTAATCTGCTTTGGAAGCGTCTTTAGGGCTTTAAAGTTCCCCTACAGGTCCAGAGTCCACAGGTCAGCTTTGCTAACCCGCTGAAGGCAGCAGAGACGATTCGAGGGTAGGCTTCATTAGCAGTTATATGATCATTTAAGGAATTTATAGTACACACTCTTAAAACCTAAATGTGCCAAAAAAGGTTCTTTGGAGCAATGTCATAGAAGAACCACTTATGATGGATAGATTGTGGTTAGGAGTATGTTGTTGCAGGTAATAGAGATCAGTAGTAGATCAGTAACACTGACATCAGTAGACATTCACATGGTAAGCCTATGGCACATAAGATATTATAGCACATAATGATAATGTTTTAACACCCAATAATAAAAACTGTGCATGATATTGCACACAATAATAAGATAATCATGCACATAATGATGATTTAAACCCAATTAGTAACTGCGCAATGTAGCATCAGGCTATTGCATGTGGTATTGTGTGGGTGTGTGACTGGGTTATAGAGTCTGATGGTGGTGCGGAGGAAGGATTTTCTGGGCGTTCAGTGGAGCGCTTTATGCTGGTGAGTCTGTGGCAGTTAACAGGTGGGTAAAACCAGATGTGTTTGAGAGGGGAAACCCCTAAACATGACCCTCCAGGACCAGAGTCGGCCACTAAATCAGACAAACTAACTTAGTAAATTCATTCTTTCATTTACAAATTTTCTGTAACCGCTTAATCCTTACAAGTCCCTGGGTACCTGGAGCCTCTCCTGGGGTCTACGGGTGCGAGGCAGGGACTCACCCTTGGTGGAGCGCTAGCCCATCACAGGGGACACACACACACACACACACACACACACACACACACACACACACACACAAGGCCAGAACCCAGATTTAAACCCCTGGAGGTGTGAGGCAACAGCGCTACCCACTGCACCACCATGAGGCCTACAATGAACCATTTCACATCAAAACCTTCTAAATTAGGCATTGGTGTTTCCCTATTCTTCTTGCCAAAAGGCTTCTTTCAATAGGCGCTCTCCAGCTGTTGTCATGGCAGCAAATAACCTGCCCCCTTTGAGAAAAAAAACAAAATCAATGAGTGGCTCAGTGGCCAGTCAAATGAATGTAGAAGTTCTCAGATTAGGCATTCACTGGGTCATGTTGACAGTTTAGCAATCTACCCCCAAACAGTCCTGATCAGTCCAGAATGCTCTGTTATGTAACAGAGAGGGCCTTATTAGTCTTATCTTCATGGTGCAGCCTGTGACAACAACCACCTAGATATCGATACTGTTTGGCAGTTTATACAGGCTGAATTTTTATTTATTTTTTTTTTTTTTTAGCAAAAAATAGAACATCTGGCTTGTAAAACCTTACATAATCAAATCGTTCCTGTTTACATGTGATGCACTTGTGTCTGGTTCACATTAAATTAACTAATTTATTCACTGTGTAGTCTTACATACAAAGGTTCCAAACAGGTTAAGAAGTTTATTTATGGTATAGTCTTACATATAAAGGTTCCAAAAAGGCTCTAAGAAAAATGCTTAAATTGGTGTGGAGCCTTTGCATTATGTGGAAACTTTCAAAAGGTTCTTCTGCAAAACATTCTTTAAGCAAAAGTGGCTCATCTGTGGAAGGGCTTTATATTAAAGATTAATAGAATCATTGTACTCGATTCATAACATCCATTCTAACCCTCAAACCTAAATCTAAACTTAATCCTACACCTGACATGCACAAGCCAGCCATTAAAACAAAGTGTGATCCAATAAATTCCAACAGAAAGTACTAAATGCTCATAAAAGGACACTCTGGCCTAAAACCAGTATTTGATGGTTCAAATACTTGTTGTTTTTCTCACCTTCAAGATTCACTATATGGACAAAAGTATTGGGACACACTTGTTTTTCAGGGTTTGGGATAGCTGTCCCAATACTTTTGTCCAAACAATGTATAATATTAGTAGGGGTGGGAGGGGCTCAAATATTTAAAAATTGTCTACAAATCACACTCCACAATAGGACTGGAAGAGTATACTTCCTTAAAAGTGCAGATGCCAAAAGGATCCTTTGGGAAAAGTGGTTTTCACTCATGGTCCTGCAAATTTTAGTGTTCTCCCTGCTCTAACAGTCAATTTTCATCCAAATAAGGTTTATTAACTAGTGGACTGGTTGAATCGGGAATGTTGGAAACAATAAGACACTAATATCAGCACAACAGTTGGGCTCCAGAACCAGAGATAGGACGCACAGACATAGAAGATCCACCTCTGGCTCCCTAAAGCCCAGTTGATTATTCTTTAGTATGAAGAACCTTTTCAACCTTTAAGACCCTTCATATAATACAAACGTTCTTTACTAATCAGGGCTAGGCAGAAATGTCCATTTTGGACCGATTGGCCGTTCCATTTTGTGCCTTGTTCAAAAAGTAGTCCAGACTGAAACACTTCTTGTAACTTCAGAAAGTATGGGCGGGCTAAACAGCATTTGGCTAGTCGGGCTCATATTTATAAAGTATTTTCACTTTTGCAATGAGCAGTTTGAATAATTTATGAATAATCTGATTTTGGACAATGCCATGCTTCCAACTTTGTGGACACAGTTTGCTGAAGAACCTTTTCTATTCCAGCATGACTGTGTCCCAGTGCGCAAAGCAAGCTCCATAAAGACGTGGTGGGATGAGTTCGGTGTGGAAGAACCTGACTGTCCCACACAGAGCCCTGACTTCAACCCCATCCAGAACCTTTGGTATGAACTGGAACAGAGATTGTGAGCCAGGCCTTCCCATCCCACACCAGTGTCTGACCTCATAAATGCTCTGCAGAATGAACGGGCACAAATTCCCTCAGAAACTCCAAAATCTTGTGGAAATAAGAGTGGAAGCTGTTATAGCTAGAAAGGGCGACCAACTCCAAATTAAAGTCTATGTATTTGAGTGCAGTGCAGTCTCTGTTGGTGTAACAGTCAAGTGTCCCAATACTTTTCTCCATATAGTTTATATAATTTCTGTTTATTTTAAGATTTATTGTGATTTCCATCCATTATCATAGCCACTTATCCACGTGTAGACTCTGAATCAGTAAGATGGTTTCAAATGGCAAGATGTGCCAGATAAAGTTGAAATTACAGCAGGACTACACTTTCAAATCTCAATTCTGAAGACGAGGAGACTAGGGAAACAGTCTGTAAGGGAAAATCCAAATTGGTTTGCTTTGCATCATTCATAAAGTGATTCAGGATCACTGTGTTTTAGTCTATTCAGACCCTCTATAATCCCCTCACGAGTAACGCAACAGAAAAAGCCTTCAGTATGTTGCTGACACATTACAGAACAGTGATGTTTATACCTTCAATTGGAATCTGAAGAAAAACATATGTTGCAACTACTCAAGCTAAAGCCTTTTGAGGGTCCTGCACGTGACACACCTTTAATTCTCCTTTAATTCTTCATCTTGCCCTCGCAATGAAATCCCAAATAGGCTTTCAGCTCTTGAAGGAACGTACATTCAGCGTGTATACCATGTAGGCTAATAAACATGGAAGAATAGTGGCTTATGCTTAATTCGTATTCTGAATTGTAAACGTGGAGGCGGCTACAGTCCCAGAAATGAACGTGGGATTTTGCACACGTGCCGTGAAAGCTGCCCGTTCTTGGTCTCAACGAAATTGACCCAGAAGATTACGAGCTGATCCTTCTAAAAAACAAAACTGAAATACTCACCGACGTGTGCCTGGCACCAAACAGGCCGACTGTGCTGCTCACAGTGGTACAGACTGCATTAGAATGTAAAAAGTTCAGACAGAGTTCCCTAATGAATTTGTATTAGGGTTTTTTTTTTTTATATTAAAGACATGGGGAGCTGCAAAAATGTTTTAGAAATTGTATCTCTAATTAGTTATTGTTAAGGTATGTTACTTTATTACATCTATTAAAAAACAATATATACATATATATAATATATGGAAAAAGTGGAACCCAGTATGCATTTTAAACGTTAAGGGCTTATATGTGGCCTCTTATACCTTCATAACTGATATATTTGTTTTATAGCTGCTGCTAAGTAAATTATAGGAGCTACTGGATGAAGCTCATCTGATGCTGCACAGTTCAACACAGCAGCACAGCTTGTTTCTGTCTCCCAGCAGCGTCCAAATGATCTGATCTGAATCACACCACACTTAACGGCACCTAAAACAACTCGTCGCCATCTGTTTGTCATACTCTGCTGTCAAAGAAGCTATCCATTTATACCTGTTGTCCTCTTATTTATAGTAATAGCTAGAACATCACGCCAAGTACTGCTACAAAAAGCAATTTGTGTCACTCTGTTAGTGAGTGGCTTCTCAAACTCACACTCCATTTCCACATCCCGATGGAATGTAATGAAATTTGAGATAATTAGTTTAATTCACTTACAAAATGTCTGTATGAGTTATGATGACTGACACAAGATATTAGGAGGGAAGGAAGAGTCAGGTTGGAAAAGAAGGTTGGTAAAAAAATACTGTCTTGGATTTGGGCACTGATGTGCTTGAGTTCTAATTTAGGCAATCAATCAACCAATCAATCAATCAATCAACCAATCAATCAGTTTATATGTATGTACTCAGAAAACAGGTTATATAGTTTTGAGTTTGACAGAAACATTGCCATGGTAGTTTTGTTCTCTAGAAACTTCCAAGGTAGTTTTGTTCTCTACAGTTTCCTCGAACTCAGTCTGGATGTAGATCTTTCTGGAAAAGCCAGAATCAACAACACCTCTTTATAAACGGAGCAAACTGCAGAGGGAACCAACTCTAAATCTCTAAAATTCATTGACCTTTTTTTTTAATGAGCCAACTTGCTAAAAACTGCACTATTCTCCAGATTCTGCCCTCTTTTAAAGATTTGCACTTCTATTGCACTTTCAAGTTTATGTATTCTTTAATTCTTTGTATTCTTCTATCTCTTCCCTTATCTTGTATTTTATTCTGTTATATTAATTCAAATTTATGATTAGAACTTGATAACTATGTAACTGTTATAAACATGAACTTGAACTTCGAGGTCACATTCAAGAAAAAACATCTTTTCATCTCATCACAAACACTGAAAAAATAAAAAATACTTTGCAATGGAATGTTTACCTGTGTCACAAAATGAACAATATAATTACATGGGAGGACAACATAATTAGCAAGAAAAAGATCATATTAACATCACAGTTTTAGGAGAATTAAGTGGAACATTGAATATAGAGCAGAACGCAAAACCATTCTAATCCATTTCAGCTGCAGTGGAGTAAACTATGACTGTAAAGCCTTGGACTGAAGACATACAATCCATGTGCTTGGTCCATAAATAAATAAATAAATACAGAGAGGTGATACCAGAAAAAAAACAAAAACAAACGTTTTTAAGTGGTTCTCTTTATAACAGATATTGTATCAGCAGACCCTATGAAGACCAGCTTCAACATATTTCCATTAACATGAAAGTGGTTTAAAGCCAGCTTTTAAGTGTACTTGGCTGTTCTTTGTCATAAGCTGCTATCTGAGGTTTGCAGATTGAAAGATAAGTTAAATAATACTCAAAAGTTATGAGCAGCATGTCTGAGATTTAGAAAGTGGTTTTACAAGCTCAGCAGAAAATATTTAGCATAAATATGAGATCTTAATAAGAAGCTCCAGACCACACACTGATACTGAGGGTGGGTCAGAACCTTTACCGTCAGTGTGAAGCCTGGACATAAAGGTGGACATCTGTGAGTCAGGATAGACAGAGTGTTGTTCTGTTCTACTTCATTTGTTTTAAAGTGATTGTTTTAAATAAGCAATACTGACAGCGATATTTCTGGAAAGTTCTATGAGCAGTTAGTACAAAACCCATTGAAAGTGGTCTGTTAATCCCCGCACAGTGTGTGAAATGGTAGTCTGGTGGGTACAATAATTAGACTTGTGACAACGGCTTATAAAGTCCTATAAAGTTGTTTTTTTAATTCACCGTCATGGAGAACACCAGTCACGTCTCCAGGTATTAAACGACGTATTTATTATTGCTTGCATATGACTGGTCGATGACTAATTAATATGCAAATAAGAATGCATAGACAGTACTGGACGAGTTTTCCTCATAGTCCCCCATTTTAATGGATTTTCCTACTTAATACAACAGTAAGGTCTCTCGCCCTCTCTCTCTTTGAAAAAGTGGCGATAGCTGAGATTCAGCAGCTCTTCCCATTCACTTCAGTGGAGAGTTTTCTGGATGAACGAGATGTAGAACAGGAGCAGAAAACTGACTTTCAGCTGCACGGAAACGTGAGAAGATCCACCAAGACTGAAGAACTTAAGAAAAACTCTCGGGCTAAATGATGTCAGAAATTCAGAATAAAACATAAGTTGAGGTCCTAAATATCTAAGCATCACAACAGATACAATATTTTATTTTTGCAAATTACTGTTTCAGAAAACATTTGACAAATCAGCACAGCACAGTTTTGGAAATTAAATACAGGTTAATACATGTCATTACTTTTACATAAAGATACAAAAAGTTAAAATGACAGACTTTCACAACATTCCATGTCAATCTCATCCTGAAAAAGAGCAAAGAAAATGTAGAATTAAACATTAAAACTTAACAAAATCCACATCTCAAACACATCTATACTGATGCATTAATGATGCAAATGACAGGTGTGCAGAATATTCTAATTAAGAAATACATTCAATTCAATTTTATTCATATAGTGATTTTTACAACTAATGTCACAAAGCAGGTTTACAGAATCCAGATCCTACTGTAAACATAAAGAAGCAAATCTAATCTTTGGATTACTGTCATATACAGTAAAGCTGTGAAAAGGCAGACTTTACAGTTTAATTACACAAATTAACACACATTAATTAATCAAATTAACACACATTAATTAATCAGTGCTATTTATGCCACCCCACTCAATTACACTGACACTTCCAAGACTAACCAGCAGGGGGCGGTCAGTACCAGGAAAAATAGCAGGACAGTATAGACCTCAAGTGTTGACCTGGTGTAGGTCCACTTAATAGTTTACAGTTACAGACTGTGGGCCATCGTTTTTTGCCCCCTTTACCCTGTTCTGGATCATCAGAGAGAAGGATCTTTTAGGATTATTTTGAGTGTCCACCAACCAAATCTATCCACACAATGACCCCTGATTAAATTTAGGATCAGGGGGTCATTTTTCATGATGCCCATGCAGCTACAGGCACAAAACACTTGAATACTGTATTTGTACACAGTTACATTTCAGTATTATTTTGCTTTCCATGTGACTGCTGCTGCAACAGTTGCACAATTTTTGAATGTTAAAAATGATCCTTGTACTAAAATGCATATTTTTGCTTCTAGTTTAGAGTTTAGATTTCTAATTTATTTTATATGTGTATTATGTGTCTTTTTCATACCTTATCAAAACAGTACACGTGTACATAACTGAGATGACAATAAAGTTTACTCTGACTTTGACTATCGGTCGATCCAGGGCCGTTCTTAGGCATACGCAAACTACACATCCCCGACCATGAGGGGGGCCCCGGCACGGAATCCCGTCAGCAGCCCCAACCCAGGAGGTGTTTCCCAATCATTTTGACCTTGGAAAAAAAAATAAAACATTTTAGCCAGGGAAAAAGAATGAACAGGACTTATTTAAGACAAAAAGTGTCTCAGTAGACCATTTTACAGTCTAGAAACATAATAACGGCTCTGACTGTGGATTATTAAACCTGTTCAGTTGTGAGTGCCATGTTGAGTGTTTCTGAGCCCAGTGGATGAGAAAAAACCTATTGGAGCATACACTATATGGACACAAGTATTGGGACACACCTGTTTTACAGGGTTTGGGCTAGACCCTTTACTTCCAGTGAAGGACAATCTTAATGCTTCAGCATACCAAGACATTTTAGACAACACCACGTTTCCAACTTTGTGGACCCAGTTTTGGGAAGAACCTTTTTTATTCCAGCATGACTGTGTCCCAGTGCACAAAGCGAGCTTCATAAAGTGTCATCTCAACCATATACAAGTATAAAGAGACATGGCTGTTTGTAAATGTACAGTTCGGTGTGGAAGAACTTGACTGGTCCACACAGAGCCCTGACCTCAACCCCATCCAACACCTTTGGGATAAACTGGAATGGAGATTGTGAGTCAGGCCTTCTCATCCAACATCAGTGCCTGACTTTGTAAATGCTTTACAGAATGATGAATGGGCACAAATTCCCACAGAAACTCCAAAATCTTGTGGAAAGCCTTCCAAGAAGAGTGGAATGTCTTATAGCTACAAGGGGGACCAACTCCATATTAAAGTCTGTGTATTTGAAAGCAATGTCATGTTGTTGGCATAATGGTGAGGCGTCCCAATACTTTTGTCCATATAGTGTAGTGGTGGGTAGTGTGTGTTTTGGACCATCTGGAGCTGAGTTGATGGGAAGATGCAGTGAACTGCTGGAGGTAAAAGTACAATTCAGAGATCTGAGAGCAGACTGGGAAAAACAAGGCCTTATTTGGAAATTTCTGTTAAATTTCTGCTAAATGAAGTACAGATGAAGTCAGATCATCTGCAAAAACCAAACCCACTATGTCTGATTTTTCATTCTAGTCACTTTAGTCAGCAGTACCATCTAGTGTATGCATAAAGCATTACCAGTCACAGACCACAGACTCTTTGTCTGAGCCTTCTGAAGGACTGTTTAAATTGATTTATGGCTCTGATGTTAAATGAAGGAAAAAGTAGGGTACTCTGGCAGCATGTGGCGTGGAAGATGAAAAACAATTCACTAATGCATGTGCGTCCTGCATTTTTCTAAGAGATAATATATTTAGAGTTATATATAGAGTTGTATATAAGAGTTATAATGAGACAATGTTATATTCAAATTATAAAACTATTTGTTAATGACAAATACAGCCTGAAATATCAGAAAGTAGACTACAGAACACAAACCATGAGACACATCGAGAACTGTTCAATAGAACTGCATCTTGGATCCCTGAACTGAAGCTTAATTTTTAGGAGAAGTCGGTGGCCTAGTGCTTAGGGAGTTGCCCCTATGCTCAGAAGGCTGTGGGTTCAAATCCCAGGACTGCCAGTGGCACCACTGAGGTACTCTTGAGTAAGGTGCTGTTCCCACCCACTACTTCTTAGAATTTCTTCCTGCTCTGAGGGCACTAACGGCTTCTACACTGGGAGCAACAAACGGCTTCTACACAGGGAGCTTAGACTTGGATTTCTTTAAACTGCTCTTTCACAATGTTTGTTGTGAGGTGGGGCCTCCATGGATCGGACTAGCTTGTCCAGCACTTCCCACAAAAGCTTGATCAGACGGAGATCTGAGGAATTCAAGTCGTCACCTTGCATTCTTTGGCTTGTTCCTCAAGCCATTCCGGAACAATTTTTGCAGAGAACATTAAGTGTAAGTGTGTAAAGTGTCCATTTATCATATGTGAACATGGCATACATGAACCCGATGATCACAAAGTCGCAGGATCAAACCCTCACTTTCTACCATTGTGTCCTTGAGCAAGACACTTAACCCTCAGTTGCTCCAGGGGGACTGTCCCTGTAACTAATGCCTGTTAGTTGCTCTGGATAAGAGTACCAGCCAAACACCCCCTTTTGGTCTCGGTTTGCTCGTTTGGCTGTTAACCGAAAGGTTGGTGGCTCCAGTAGCAGTCCTGGGATTACCCTGCTGAATGAGACCACTGCCATTAGGGAATACCCTTGCCATGAAGGGTGGTACTTGGTCTACAACAGTGTTTAGGTGCATGTCACAATAACATCCACATGAGGTTTCCCAGCAGGTCATTGCCCAGAGCGTCACGCTGCCTCCTTTATTCCTTTATTCCTATAGTTTATTCTGGTGCCATCTCTTCCTCAAGTCCTGCACAAGCCCCCAGCTGTCCAGACTAGACCACAATTGCTCTGTGGTCCAGTTCTGATGTGCCTATTTTAGGCACGTTTACCTGGTCAGCATGGGTAAATTAGTCTGAGGCCACGCAGCCCTCAGACTAAAGTACCCAAGCTGTGATGCTCTGTGTGTTCTGACAACTCATAGCCAGCAACTTCTTCAGAAATTAGTGCTGCAGCAGCACTTCTATGGAATCAGACCAGACAGACAAGTCTTCGCTCCCCGTGTGCATCACTGAGCCTTGGGCATCCATGATCCTGTCACTGGTTCACCAGTTGTTGTCATGCCTTGGACCACTTTTGGCAGGTACAACCCACTGGATACTGGAAATACCTGGGACACTCTCATCCAGTCATCTAGGCATCGCAGTTTGGATCTTGTTAAAGTTGCTCAGATCCTTATGCTTGCCCATTTTTCCTGATTCCAACACGTCAGCTTTAAGAACTGACAGTTCACTTGCTGCCTAATATATCCCACCCCTTAATAGGTGTCATTGTAATGAGATAATCAAGTGTTATTCACTTCACCTGTCGGTTGTTTTAGTGTTGTTGCTGGCTGGTATGTACACTACCAGTCAAAAGTTTGGACACACCTTCTCATTCAATGTTTTTATTATTTTCTACATTGTAGATTAATATTAAAAACAAACAAAATGATGAAGGAACACATGGAATTATGCAG
>JBBPCX010067248.1:0-13508 GCA_037974365.1 Hydrocynus forskahlii | reverse complement strand
TACTACTACTACTACTGCTACTACTACTACTGCTACTACTACTACTACTGCTACTGCTACTATTACTACTGCTACTACTACTACTGCTACTTCTACTACTACTACTACTTCTGCTACTACTACTGCTACTACTACTAATAATAATATATTACAGCTACAAGGAAGGAAGCTGTGACAATGTCCTAGAGCCATTGTTTTACTAATAAAGGCCTATAAATGAGAGAATTCCTAAACTTAAAGGAAAAACTACTGAACCTTAAGCAAGAACAAAGTAAGCTCACAATTGTGTTTTCTTTGGTTGAAGCAGGCCTCCCTGTGGAGTTACCACATTGCCTACTGTGCTAAAATGGATTATTGATGGAAGGAGCTGCAGAATAGAGCCTGATCAAGAGGATCCACGTTCCAAGCTAGGAGAAAACCCATCACGTATGTTTGGGGTTTTTTTGAGAGAGAGTGAAAGTGAAAGTGAGAGAGAGAGAGAGAGAGAGAGAGAGACAAGAAAGAACAAACATCTCTTCCCAGAAAGCTGACTGAAACAGCAGGAGGATACTGATACTAAAACAGTAATACAGAGAGGGATTAGGAAAAACAGACAGTGGTGTATGGTAAAAAAATAGAAGGATAAACAACAGTAAACAACAGGAGCAGAAATAAAGCTAGAGAACAGAGAAGAGCAGTGATGAAGAGTAAAAACTAAAAAGAGTGTTAGATAGTAGCACAGAGGGATCCAGAGACAGGATCAGAAAAAAAATAAAGACAAGAAAAAAGCTAAATATAATCTTGCCACATTATGTTGCCAAACAACAACCAAGGCATTCTACATTTTCCATACCAATCAACATGATGCCAATAAGTATTATGTGTTGGAAGAATGAGGGGTGTAGAGTTAACATATTGTCATATACCAATTCCAGTAGAACCTGAAGGCCAGAACAACAAGAATTAATCAAGTCATTTGGGTGGGTAGTCGTATCATTTGGGTGGAAAAAGCCCACCCCTTGCTCACTCTATGCAAATGAGCTGAGCAACAACCAATCAGATTGTTCCGATTGTGCCCACAGTCACACTCTGAGATTCAGTTACACATCCATCAAGTAGGACATATAACAGTTAAATATGATACATTCATTTTTAAGCAAAAACATAATATTAGGGTTTAAGGCACAAAACCAGACAGTAACTATGTGTACACTTCTCCTCTGGGCTCAACAAGCCAGCAGTGAGGAAATCTTGAGTGAGTCAGTTTCCTCTGCACCCCCGCTTACTACGTTCTTGGTACAGTGTAAAGTGACCATTTGTCATACGAGAACACACCACAGCACACAGTGTGAACAGTATGAAATTCTTTCTCTGTATTTAACCCATTCATTAAGTGAAGCAGCGGGCAGCCGGGAACACAGCGCCTGGGGAGCAGTGTATGGAGCTTCTTGCTCAAAGGTTCCTCAGAGGTGCCACTGGCAGTCCTGGGATTCGAACCCATGGCCTTCTGACTGGCCAACTCCCAAACCACTAGGCCACCAGCTGCCCCGAGCTGTAGAGCTGCGAACCTCGTGACGCCTCAATCCTAGCTGCTGTTTTACAACATAATTCTAAACAAAGTAATGTGTCTCCTTTAAAATCCACAGAAAAGCAGCAATGAGTTCTTATAGTAACGGAATGGTCTGCTGTATGTAACGCTGATAAAAGTTAAAGATAGAGTATTAACTTTGATCTGCTGAACACAAGGAGACTGTTACACAGAGTGCAGCTGATGTTAGTTAAAGCCACTCTCAAAAATGTCATCAATAATTATTTTCCATAATTCTTAAGAGCACAAAGAACATGATCTCCCTCTCCCCACTCACACACACATCCTACAAATCTTTCTAATGCCAGTGGTAGGAATAATAATGGAAATGCAAGGCTGACTATTTAATTTGTATTTCCTCTTTTTTCTTTAAAAGAAACAAGAAAATCATTTTTATCCTATGACTTGATATTTATATAAATACTGATATTTATTACTTTTGCTATAAAATGCAGTTAATGTACCATTAGCATTTACAATGTAATATTGCATATTTAT
This sequence comes from Hydrocynus forskahlii, assembly GCA_037974365.1. Classification (NCBI taxonomy): domain Eukaryota; kingdom Metazoa; phylum Chordata; class Actinopteri; order Characiformes; family Alestidae; genus Hydrocynus; species Hydrocynus forskahlii. The sequence continues at coordinate 11,443 of JBBPCX010067248.1, read as the reverse complement.
TTTAAATAATTTCTCTGCTTTTTTCCTTTTTTTCTCTGTCAACTTGGTTTCAGATGTCTGCTTGTTTGATCACATTTGATTTTGGTGGTCCCCTACAAATTATCTCAGCTATTTTTAAGGTTAACAAACTATCTGGTGAATCATCAGCAGGATTAGGTTTAAGACTGATAGAATGTTTTATATTCAACTTATATTCAACTATTATAGAACTAATCATCTTCAAAGCTTCTAAAGTGGAGCATCCAAATAAAATGTTGTTGTCAAGACATGTCTCAGAATAATCATTTACCAATATTATACTCAGTAAATAAATAGTAAAGTATGAATAGGACAGCGGTTAAATGTGCCAAAAATTCTAGGCAGATGCCCGTTCAGAATTTGTCTTCACAGCAGCATTTCATATACTTGAGATCACACAAGCTAAAAGTTGACACTGTCATCCTGTTTCTGATAATTCGCAGTAAATTAACCATAAAAATCTATATATAATAGAAACAAGATAATTATGACATTTTTTTTTCTTTTCTGAAAGTTTGCAGAAAGGGCGATGACAGTACGTGTGTGTGTGATCTGTGATGTCTTCTGCTTTCTCCTTGTGTTATATTAGTCATACCTGCCAGATGTTAACACCAGGATGAAACACACACCCCACAGCTCTGATACTGGTCTCTTTGCCAGTTTTCATTCCTGTTCTGGAGAGTGTTTGGCACTGAATAACAGTTATTATCTACAAGTCTTTATCAACTTTGGTCTGTGTCACTGTTGCTTGGATTATAGTGGATATTTATACAGGTAAAACTTCTGTCCAGGACCTGGGTCTGTCAGGAACTTTTTCTCAGCACATCTGCCTGTGTGGTAGATAAATGAAACCTCATGTTTCAATCACATTTTATTTATGAGCCACTCAGTTTTAGTCAATGCACCGGCACAAATTTAGCTACTCAAGCGTCCGCTCACTGGTCACTATATAAAGCTAATTGCCTTGTGCCATCTGATGCTCCATAATTTATCAGCCCCCGCTCAGTTTCTGACCACGAGACCATTGCTGTCCACATATATTTCATCATATTACTGTAGTGACATGTCATCCTCATGCCGAAGAAGTGTCCTGCCTTAATGACTACTGTCACGTCACACTCACACCAATCATCACAAAATGCTTCGAGAGTCTTGCCCTTAGGTACATAAAATCACAGCTGCCCCCCCTCACTGTGCTTCCTGCAGTTTGGGTATTTTTCCAATGGATGATGCCATCACCACTACCCTTCACCTGGCCTTCACCCTCCTGGGCAATAAGGACACTTATGTGAGAATTCTGTTCTTAGACATCAGTTCAGCATTCAACACCATAATTCCTCAGCATCTGATTGGGAAGCTGAGACTGCAGGGACTGAATACCCCCCTCTGCAAGTGGATCCTGGACTTCCTGACTGAGAAGTCAGGATTGGGAGCAACATCTCCAGAACCACCATGCTGAGCACAAAGGCCCCCTGGGGAAGTGTTCAGCTCTCTGCTGTTCATTCTGCTGGCCCATGACAATGCAGCAATGCACAGCTCAAACCTCATCGTCAAGTTCACTGACACGACTATGCTGGGTTTGATCAGTGGGAGTGACAAGGTGGCATACAGGTAGGAGGAGCAACAGCTACTGGACTGGTGCAGAACCAACAACCTCTAAATGTGGATTAGACAAAAGATATGGCTGTCGACTTCCAGATAGAACATCATGATCACTCTCCACTAAACATCGATGGATCTCACACAGACCCTCAACACTAGCTTCATCGCCAATAAGGCCCAGCAATGTCTCTACTTCTTGCAGAGACTGAGGAGAATGCAGTGTTCTTCCCAGATAGAAAGCATTCTCTGCAGCTGCATCATAGCATGGCATGGGAACTACACCACTTTGGATCGCAAGACCCAACAGAGGATAGTGAGGATAGCTGGAAAGATCATTTGGGTTTCTTTCCCCTCTGTTGTAGACATTTCCACCACATGCTGTATCCACGAAACCAATAGTATTATGGATGTGTACACATACACACACACACACACACACACACACACACACACACACACAACTAAACTGCTTCCTTCTCACAAACACACTGCACACAAACACTAAACTGTTCCACCGCAAACAAAAATCTCACTTCCCAATAGCCACTGCAAATACCCTTTATTATTTTACCCTGCACATTAACTGTCATGTTAATTCCACTGATGCCTTTTCTCTATTGCCTTTTCTCTATTAGCCACTGCAAATACCCTTTATTATTATATCCTGCACATTATTTGTCATGTTACTTCCACTGATGCCTTTTCTCTATTGTCATAATTGCATTCATTCTTATGTAGTCTTGTGTTGTACCATGGTCCTGGAAGAATTTTGTTTCATTTCACTGTGTATATGATTGAAATGACAAACACCTACTTGTCTTGATTTGACTTGGTACTGTGCTGTGCTATCAGGTACTGTTATTCTGTTGAAGTTGAAGTGTGTGTGTGTTTATATGTGTGTGTGAATATTTTGGTTCAGCTGGTTTCTCAGAAACATGTCATGCTGTAGAAAAGGTGTGAGACTGTGGAAGAGGGGTGTGAGGATGCAGGATTATTCATCTGTCTTTCACCTCTATCTTTGCTCTCTGATTCCTTTAGCGGCTTCTCTTTCTCTTCCTCTCTCTATTTGTTTCTTTCACTTTCGTTCTTAGTATCTCATTTTTCTTCGTTTACAGTTTTAAAGTAAATGAGAATCAGATATTATCACACATTTACTAAAACACAGGATCATGTAGGGCCAGGTAAATAATATTAGTTATCTTGGTTCAAATGTGGGATATATTAGGCAGCAAATGAACAGTCCATGGGCCAAATTGAGATGCCTAGATGACTCGGTCAGAGCATCTCCAAAACGACACTTTTGTGGGGGCTTTCTGGTATGCAGTGGTTAGTATCTACCAAATATGCTCCAAGGAAGAACAACCAGTGAACCAGCAACAGGGTCAAGGATGCCCAAGGCTCATTTATGTATGTGAGGAAGGAAGGCAGGGTCGGAAGCGTAATCGCCAATAATTTTAACATCAATAATTTACTGTTCATCAGCTGCGCGTCTTATTCAGGCTTCTTCAGGAGGAGTACTGTATTGTAGAGACCCACCGGTTATAGCAGACATTGGACGGTGACCAAGCTCAACAGCCTCTTTTAATTTAATTTACAGTAATAAAACTACTGGGCTTTAAGAAGAACAAAACGAAAAACAAGAGAAACACTCAAGATGAGTCAGGGGTGGACTGGCAATCTGTGCGTTCTGGAAAAGAGCGGCTGTCTGATGCACGGCGGCCGTCGGCCTGTCTTTCTCGGCCGAGACGCAGACCTCTGTGCAGCTGGTGAAGAAAGTCCAGGCTGTGTTTTAGTCCCAGTCCGTCCCTGCTCTGAGTACAGTGTATTTAACCTCCCAAAAGTGTTTTCTTTGTGTTCTCACGACAGTACAAAAACATTTAGACAATTATATTTTATATGGAAATGTAGCTGAATTTACGTTCATATTTGTTACAAAGTAAGTACATTATATTTTTCTTAATAATTTAGCACTAAAATGTATGAAGTATTATATACTGCCACGAAAAGAAATGTGGATGAGTTTTCACCAACAATTATTGTTCCGGTTCTAAAAAAAAGAGACTGCTCTCATTGAAGCCATAATGGCGCTACAGCGGCATTATTTTTCCTTCCCGGAGCATTTCCAGGAGTTCAACCTTCTCCTCAAGTGTCTTACACTTTCTCTTGAGCTTAGGTGCATTGCCAGGAGGCGCAGGGTGTTTGGGCGGCATCTTATGGCTTTTAGATGAACGAAATGAAAACACGAGAACTGGAAGGCTACAGCCAATAACTCAAGATTCAAGATTCAAGATTCTTCATTAGTCACAGTGAAATGTATCCTGAACTGCTCTTTTTGACTGTGCAAACATTATAAACAATAAGTAGCTTTAAATTAAAAATATGGAATTCTCTGAAACACACTAAAGTAGAAATGCAAAACAATAGATAAATAAAAAACTGAAAAAGAGCACAGTCTGAACGGAACGGTCCGGAAGGCGTCTGGATGTGGCCGCGCCATCCCCTACACTGATTTACATTTAGCTGAATTTATATTTAGATTACTATTTATGTTACAAAATTAGTACATTTTTCTTAATAATTTAGAAGTAAAATGCGTAAAAAAATATTTGCAGGTTCCGCGTTATTGTGGAGATTTCCACGTAAAACTATCCTTTAGGGTACTCAGAAAAAGTCTGGGTGTGACTGAATCCGCGACTCCTGATCCACATAAAACCGGGGGGTTACTATATATATATAGTAGATTTTTTGTTCATAGCTTCAGTGCCAAACAAAAGAAGTGCACTTCAAACACCATGACTAAATGTGCAGAAATTTGATTTTATACACTTGAACTCTCTGAATATCAGAGGGATGCTTGTTTATCAGGATCCACCATATGGTCCTTTATCTGCCTGTTCGAGGTGTGAACTTGAATTTAAGTTGTTGCTGTCTCAGTGATGGGGAAGTCAGTTCTTTAACAGCTATGTGAGTGATGTTTTCTAGCTGTGATTCTAGTTCCTGTAACATCCCCAGTCAGCGGCCGCTGTTGTTGAAGTTTATTTAAGGACTTTTATGTTGAAACACTGGGGATTTAACAATGAAGTGCACCACAGGTGTTTTGTGTTTTTTTGTGTATTTAAGTTCCACCTTGTCACAGTTGAGTTGTCTGCTCCCCATCACATTACCCTTTGTTGTGTTTTCGTTTTCTGTTTGTCTCGTGAAAGAGAATCGGCCCTCGTGCCTTGTTTTTGTTCTCATTATAAATAAAGAGAAACTAAGTATGGAAGTCTGCGTGTGTGCCTCCTGCCACGACCGAATGCAGCAAAGTGTGACAGTTCCTCACAGTGGAAGTTCTCCCTCTTTGCCACTGAAGTTACATAAACCATATATTATATCACTCTATGGTGTACAGGCGTAAATAATATTTCTTGAATGCTGCCTTGAATAGCCCATCTTACTCTGCCCAGAAGGGGTGTTCCTGAATACAAATACAAATACATTATTCAGAAGTAATAATGTAATAATAATGTAATCTCTCTCTCTCTGTCTCTCTCTCTCTCTCTCTCTCTCTCACACACACACACACACACACAATCATGGTAGATGTATAATAACTCCTGAGCTCCAGTATCATTTTGAACCAAATGTTTAGTATTGGGCTGTAGACAATTAAAATGTTCCAGTGGTGACTCTAGAAGAACTAGCACTTTTCACCAAAAACTGCTGCTTCTGTTAGTTTACTGCTTGTTAATTTTTTCGATGGGTCTTCGCTAGCACTATCCAGAGTAGTCTGCTCACGGTTTTGCTTTAAAAGTAATGCTTAAAAAAACACCTACTACCCAGCCCAAGACTGACAGGAGCCTGACAAAGTAATATGTTAGCGGTGTTTAAAAAAAGGAATGCTGTTAAGGCATTATTTACTTTGACAGCTTTTTTCTTCTGAATATTTTCACCCAGCGCGTTAGAAGAGCTTATAAAAAGTAATTTGTTCTAACTATATGGCTGCAAGCCAATAAACGCTTGTTTATCCCACTCCCCTTTCCTGTTTATATCTAAATGCAAATTACAACATTAATCAAAATGAATTATGGATATGAACAATTACAAAGGTGAACAGTAACCTTTTTCTCTCTGCTTGTCTTTCTTTTTATTTTTCTCTTTCTCTTTCTATATTTCTCTCTTTCACTCTCTCTTTCCCTTTCTCTCTTGCTGTCTTCATCTCTATTTCTCTCTGTCTTTATCTCTATCCGTATCTTTCACTCTCTTTTGCCTGCTCTTTTTTCTCCCTCCCTTATTCTTCTGGTTTTCTCTCACTCTTTCCTTCTTTTTCTCTCTCCCATCTCTCTCAGGGTTGTGCTTGACTTCGCTGTCTGAAGCAGTGATGTCACATGTGTGCAGACGCACTCACTAAAAACTGGAGCACACTGTTCTCAGCATTAGCATATGCTCTCAGAGTGATTAACGAGGTGAGCAGAGAGACTCGTGGGAGCTGTAGTTCACACAATAGAAAAACATGCAACAGCAGCACCATTTTCAGCTTTCTAGACTGTGAGGAGTTTGAAAATGACAGATGTAACCAGAGAACAGAAAAAATAGAAGTTAGAAGTAAATGGTAAAAATAGCCAATAAATGGTAAATTGAGGAGTAGAGGGAAGTTCTTTAAAACATATTGGACACTTTTGGGGAAAAAAAAAAACTTTTTAAACACTAACCTGATCTGTAACTCATTTTATTTCTTGTGAATTATTTTATACATTCATTTCATACTTTGATTTCTGATTTTACAGCTATGTACTTTGCGTGCAAAAGTTTGAAGTGGCAGCTCCTTGGTAACTTCAGCTGTCTTGTGTCTGTTTTAGAAAGCACTATACATATAAAACTGAACTGTGTTGAAATTTGGGGCCTCTGTCACATCGGGGGCTGCTCTGGGAAGTGAGGCGAGGCACGTGTGCAGGTTATTTTTAGATGGTATTTAATACATAAAAGACACAGACTCTGTACAAAACCAAAACCAAAAGGCACGATGGCCGAACAAAAGCACAATCAACAGAAGACACAAAAGGTGAGGGTAAATGTGATGGTTGACCAATAAAACGCACATGAACTCAAAGAACTTAAATACTAAACACACTTGGACACAAACCAATCAAAAACCCCAATCACTTAATCTAAACACACGACAGCTGACACAGTGACCCAAGACACATACACCCATAAGTTCAAAATAAAAGTCCCAAACAAAAACCCCAGCCGTAACAGCCTGCTGGCTGCTTCCAAAAACAAAGCTATCCAGTCTGCTTTGCTTTAACTTTCTGACGGTCAGCTGAACTGGCCTCCTAGTGGAGGTACCGAAAGTCCACCAAAAGTCAATGACTGGATAAGGACGGCATAAGTCAGATAAGCCACCAGGAAGCCAATGGTAGCTCTGAAGGAGTAGGTGAAATCCACAGCTCAGATACTGTTGTCTTGAGAAACTTTTCACAGGGCATCTATCACTTGCCCTCCCCATAAAGCTGGACTTTATGGAAAAAAGTCATTGTTGAAAAAGCCATATGATATCCTGTCTGAAATTTTCAAGAAGGAATGTTGGGGAAAATGTGGAAAATTTAGCAAAAGCCTGCTTCTGACACTGCTCATTACCCTGATAACACCATCCCCTTACTGAAGCATGGTGGTGGTAGCTACATACAGCTAGCATGCTCTAAAGCTTCTCCGACCTCACAACATTAGGCACAAAAGAAAGACCACACACCATTGATGAGTTAACTATTTATCACTCAAAGGAGAAAAAAAACAAGTGGAGAAATAAATAACAGCAGCAAATTGGATGGATGAAAATAATATACTGGCTATCCTACCCAGACTCCTTGTTGCTTGTAAACAGACCACAGTTCATACCTGAGAGTTTTGGTGGTCATGTCGGCCGCGGTGATGCCATGATAAATCAGCGTCTCATTCCAAACTGGATTCAATGTGTTTTTCAGGGTCTTAGTGCGCAGTTTGTTTGCCTGTTGGAGAGACAGAGTGAAAGAAAGACAGACTTTGGAGGAGTGGACATAGATATGAATTTACGTTAAAAGCTCTTTGTCCATTAGTTGCCATAATATTTTTTTTGCCATAATATTACCTGTTATATTTCCAGCAGTCAAGCATGGACCTGACTGTTAATGCTCTGTTATTATTATCCAACAGTAGCCTGACAGAATTCTGCCTGATCACAGTAGTACACCCTTGAACCAGATGGTAGCTTGACAAAATTCTGAGCCTAGCGTAACCTGTCTGAACCTGATGGGAACCCAACAAAATTCTGTCTGAACCTGATGGGAACCCAACAAAATTCTGTCTGAACCTGATGGTAACCCAACAAAATTCTGTCTGAACCTGATGGTAGCATGACAAAATTCTGTCTGAACCTGATGGTAGCATGACAAAATTCTGTCTGAACCCAACAACAACCCAACAAAATTCCTTCTGAATATGATTGTAGCTTGACAAAATTCTGAGGTTACTGTTGCCCAGCAAAATACTTAATCTCACAGTTACCCAGAAAAGTCTAAATCTGAACACCAAATAGGGAATCTGTTAAATCCCTCCCTTATTCGCAGTTCAGCAGTTACGGATTCAGTAATTTATGGATTTTTTTCTTAGAAGCAAACTAATAATTGTTCACAGATCTCCTCCCCATTTTTTATGTGCTTTTGTGAAGTCCGGGCCTCGTCCGCTATACCACCTCGTCCTCAGATGCACCTGAATGGAATGAGCCTCTGCTGCTCAGCGCTGCGCCCAAACATTAACAACCCAGCACGAGGACGAGGGGACGTGGCAGATGAGGCCTTGATGTCAAAGCGTTTTTTGTGGCAGCACATAATTTTTCATGCATTTTAGTGCTAAATTATTAAGAAAAATATAATTTACTGATTTTGTAACATAGGTATTTTATGTAAATTCAGCTACATCTCCATAAAAATATAACTATCCATTTTTGGTACTGTGCAGAGAACACAAAGAAAGCGTGTTTTGGGATGGTGAAATACCGCTGAACTCAGAGGTGGGAGGTTTGAAAGTAGCCAATCCGAGAACATTATTTATTTCTCCTCGCTGCTGATTGGCTGCTGCCTTTGGACGCTTTTCCCCCATGGAGCGTCTCGAGTGTTCTCGTGTTTTTTCGCTTTGTTCTTCTTAAAGCCCTGCATTTTTATTACTGTAAATTAAATGAATTTATTACTGTATTTACCCTGCTTATACCAAAGAAAATGCGACTTCATGAATTACAGTTCAGTCTATACAGGGGTAACATCGATATTTTATATTCTAGCACTGCAGAAGTTCAGCGTAAACTGTACAGTATGAATATGGGGTTTACACTTCCATTTTCATATTTGGGGGCATATTTAGGGTTTACACCATAAAAATAGGCATTTTTAGGCATTTTTTTTACCACATCACAAATTTGCGTTTTTTTCACTATATGCAGGTGCTCTTGGAACATAACCCCTGAAAATGTCGGGAGGTTTACTGTAGTTAAGTTGCATTTCAGACATAAAATTCAAGCTCTGTTAAAAACATTACATGGCCAGACAGCAGCAGTGAAGAGAATCTGTGTAAGGTGTTTCAGCATTAGAAATGGGTCATGATTTTTTAAATATTCGAACACTCATTAAATCAGTAAAATCAAATCATTAATGAGACTATGCATTAATGAGATGATTGATCATTAATAATTTTGTCCGAATATTGCATTATATTGCTTTATTCTAACTGCAGTGTTGTTGTAAGTAACAGGTTACTATCAATAGAATAATGCACCCAAAAGCTGCTTGCCAAAACCTATTAAACAGAAGAAGACGACAGTAATTGTGTTCAAAACACCAGTAAAATGTGTGGTTTGTGAAAAGCATGAATGGGTCTTTCTCACTCTCTCTATGAGTGTGTGTGTGTGTGTGTCTTCTGAGTGGGGGTGGGGTAGCAGAGCATGAATGAATCTTTGTATCTCTCTCTTTCTTGCTCGGGGGTCTTTGAAGAATAGTCAAGTAGTTCTCAATAATTATTCAATATTATTTTTTGCTTGAAATGCTAATCACTTCTCAGCATGTCCCATTTTTCCTTTATACGCATTTACTTTGTGGAAACTTAATTACACTGTGTCTGGCATCGTAGCTGTAGTCATCAGTACATCCAGATCACCAGGTGAGGTCACAAAAATATGTATAAAGCTGTAAAATCACAATTTAATGCTACATGTGACCACAGTTACTCAGGATGAAATATGATATCAAACAGATCCATTTCAAATTGCTTGTGTACAGTTCACATACAGACACAGTAGTTGGTTAAGCTGTCATGGAAAATTGGAGCAAAAGTCTACGCCTGAACCTTTTTCTAAGTCAAAAATTAAATACAGTCAGGGAAATGCAGCTTGCTGTTTTATGCAGCTTGCAGCCTTGTGGTCTGGTGGAGGACTCCCTCTCCAACCGACCTTACATAGATCTTTAGGATACAACACCTCTTTCTCAGCTTACACCTCCTTTTTGCCCTCTGCCAGTAAGAAAAATAGTTGAACACCCAAGTCTCTACCCTTTCTCTAATGTCTCCAAACTTCCCAAATATTTCCAATAGACAGAGTTCAAATTATGTCATTTTTTTGTTTCATGCCTTGTGCATGCAAATATCACATGGGCGTTTTATGGCTTGTGCAGGAGCCCCCTGGTTCCTACAACTGTATGGGTGCCAGTTAGTCATTAGTCTGTGGCAACGATTTCCTGTAACTTTTTGCTGGTCAGGTTTTCTCAACTTAAGTGGTGTCAGCACAATTTTCACAAAAGTAGATGCGAGTGTGGGAGCTTCCTGGAAAAGGCATCCTCAGCCCAGTTCTCAATTCAAACAAAGACATACCTAGAAATGTGCTTTATATTAATACGTTCATCTTTCATAAATTTGTACATTTTCATTTTTATTATTACACATTACTAGTAGTCCTGTCTTTTAACTTATTTCACCCCCCAGACATTTTAGATGGAAAACGGCATCTCTGAAGAGATGTTTAACTATTCTCCTGGTCTAAGTCCGAGTTGTTACTGAGAGCAAAATACATGCGTTCCATTTCAGTAATGGACAAATCAATGAGCAGCAAACTAACGAACGCAATAGAAAAGTGGAATTATGAGACTACACTGCAGGAATGAGAATGAAAGCTGAGAAGGTAAAATATCAGAGGAGTTGGGGTGTCATTGAAATATATGAATATATTGTGGCACCGGGTCAAATACTCCACGGCAGCTGCAGGCAAGCGCGCCTCAGCCGGCGCTGTCCAGGGTGCTGAAGCGAGCTGCTGCTGGCAGAACAGTGGCCGCGGTGTGTCCCTTCAGTACCCTTGTTTTGGACTGTCAAAGCGCACCTGCCGGAGGGAGGAGCACCGCAGCAGGACACACCGGTAGCCTCTCACTGGTCACCGTGAACAAGATTAGGGCGCCCTAAATAAGAGACTGCCCAAGGAAGAGAAGGGAGAATCAGTTTGCCCAGCAGTGTGGATGCGACTTCACTAGCGCCTAGGTCTTGGCACCTACGTTCCAGTCCTGAAGACTCTCCCCGCTCCACATCTGAACACCAGTGACCTCAACAGCCAACTGCACCTCTCACAACCCTCCACTTCTGGCACCTTCGAGCACTTCCCCAACCCACACCAACCCGTCCTCTGCACATTCTTTCAATAAATCTGCACCACCTCCTCACCAGGGTGACATTACCTGTGTCTCCGTGTCTGTCTGAACCTGCTAGGTGGCACTACAACATACATATGTATACACACACACACATACACATACACACACACACACACACACACACA